>QPKB01000003.1:26620187-26636443 GCA_003546025.1 Camphora micrantha | reverse complement strand
ATTGGACTTTGTTAGGCCCGTTTGTTTTCAGCTGGGCCTTGTACTTAAGTAGGTCCTGGTTGAGCCCATTTTAAATGGCGAAAATTGCATAAACTCCCCTGGGTTAGTAGAATGAACTCATCATGGAATCTTTTGGTTTCAATTTCACCTCTGGATCAATGACTATTCTCTTTCAAATTGACCCTTTTTTTTTTTTATGACATGGGTATCCTGAGGTCTTTGACCCAACAAAGACTAGTTGAGTCCTAACACTTCAAATGCTACATCTCATTTCTTTAGAGTGGTTCTCAAACCACTCACTTCCTCCACTAGCCAAACAAAGATGTGGGGGAATATGTTGATTGTAGAATTCCAGGGTCAAAAAACTCAACACCGCTCGCAGTCCCATCGGGCGGTTACTCAAACCCAGATTTACGTGTATGACTATCTGTCGAGTCCATGTGGATCGGGGTTGAGTTGGCCTAGGACTCGAAAGTCGGGTAAAGACTTCAGTGATCCAAAAGTTCTGTACCCATCATGACAACCTCTTTATATAAAAAGTTGTTCCAAAAAGCAACTAAAACTAATTCACCCTATGTGGGGGCTACTTTGAGCATCAAAACCTATTTTTACTCTCTCCAAAAAGACTAGTCTGATTAAACTCGAATAATCGATTGAGTCACAAAAATGCATTCAAATCATAAAAAATTGACATTTAATAATAAAAAGGTTCGGCAAAAATTTACATGTGGGACCATTTTATTTTTATTTTTATTTTCTATTTTTCAAATTTTTAGGATTATTTTAGACACAAAAAGGAAACCGTGCCAACTAGGCCCAAGGTTGACTCAGATTCAACCCGAACTCGAGGGGAGACCGAGTCGAGTCCAAAGTCAGGTTTTTAATCCTTGTATCAAAAACGACTTCCAAACTAAAACCATTGAACACACTAATTGCCACCAGGCATCCCAATGATGAAATCAATAGGAGTTGGAAATCCAAACAGTACAGATTGGACTTCAAACAGCAAAGCTCTCCTCTAAAAAATCTGCATTATCGAAGAAAACAAAAACATCCACATGTTTCTAAAGGTAAAATAACAACTATTGACAACTATGATCTTCATTCCATATTTTCACCAGCAAGGATTCCCTCATGAATTATCTTCCTCTTCCTTTCAATTGGCAATTTGGCAGTGTTTCATAGCACTTCAACCACCTATCTCTTCATCTTGATTTTTCTTTGACAGTTCAAAAGCAATGAAACACTTTCTGAGGGCTATCCAATCACGGCCAATAAACTGCTCCAACCTTTTAGGATACCAACCTGAATTTTTTCAGAAAGTAGGCAATTCTTTTTCATTTTCTCCACTTGCCTCTACGTCTTCCTCATGTTTCGAATTTAAGTATTCTTTTTCATTTCCATGCGGGTCTCTCAAGCATCTTGAAATATATTTGCCCATATATTATCTATAAGCCAACAACCACAAAATTCAGAAAAAGGAATACTAACTTTTTATTTTTTATTTTCGAAAAAAATGATTAGCCCTACAAAGGTTAGACTTCCTCTTAGACATCCAAATCTACGCATGGTTAGGCACCAAAGTGAACAATGTCCTATTCGTAATCAACCGTAAAAAATTTCCTTCTTTAACTATCAACTCATGCAAATGCTGAGTATAAGATAATGAATTGGGCCAGGCTCCTTTCCTCCATGTTCTTATGATAAATAAGGTGGCAGCACCGCAGCGCCTTTAGCTTTGACTATTAATCACTAAATGGATTTTTGTCTTCTTTTCTTTTCTTTTTTGGTATTACTGTTTAAAATATGGGTCCGCCCAAATAAGATAGCAAAGTCTTCAAGAATATAACTAAGGGAAAAGATTACACAACTACAATCCACCTTCAGCACTCAAAAAATATTCTACTAGACACTAGTGCTTATTAGAGCACCTTCCAACTGCGCAACAAGTTCTTGTTCTTCTAGTGGTGGTTATGCAATATGCAGACTACAAAGGAATCATGTAACGTTGTTAGAAAGAGAATCCAGCTGCTGTTCTTGGCACTGTTATGGTCTCTAAAATAGGGATGAAAAAGGATTGGTCATGGATAGGGTCCAGAGTGAACCTGGATGCAAACCCAAATTACTATCACGGGACACACAACTGGATGACCTGAGTTGGATCCTGGATTTAGATTAAAGACCTGAAACTGGGCCCAGACCCAAATAAAGGGCCTGGACCTAGAACCAAATCAAGACTAAAATGCTTTATATACATATATAATAAACAGTTTCGACGCTGGGTAATAGATATATAACATACAGCTGTGGCGTCGCATACATGGGATCTCGACCATGGAAAAACCCAGACCCGACTTTAAATGTTTGGACCCAAACCCGACTTTTCCAATTCAAGTCCTAGGGTCTTCAGGAATTTGGGGACTTATTTCAGCCTGACACTAAAACCCAGCAGAGAGTGTCAAACAATAGAACATGTGCAAGAAGACATAAAACTTGATGCAATGGTGCAGATACTTAATATTATATTATAATTATTTGCACACGAAGTCAAAACAATAAAATTAATATACTATTAGTTTAGTACTACATTTTACTATTACAATAACTAGAACTAATTGTGCAGAAGACAATATCCTAGACTGTCAGACAGTCCTTGTCAACATAGCAAAACCCTAGAAGTGTTTTTGTCCACAGTGTTTCTTGTTTTTTTTTTTTTTTTCTTTTTTCTGAAAAGTGTGATATGTCCTCCTTACATGGATCCAAAGAAAACTGAGTAAATTCCACATGGTTAAAAGGAAATGAGGCCAAACTAAAAGTACTTTACCATAAATAATCCAGCTTCTGTATAAGATTAACTATTCTCGACAGCTCATTTATTGTAACAGGTCTACAACTTATATAGAAGCTAGGAAAGTCAAGCAACTATAGAGTAATAAAAAGATACCATGTAAAAAATTGACATAGGACATCAAGCTGGGATAATAGTCAATGAAATAAAGAATGGAGTCCCTTAAATGGCAATAACATTATTACCTTCCTGACATAAAAACCGCATCATATTGTCCGCGACCTGCGGCATGAATCCTTTGTTTCAACCGTTTCAGAGACGGTAAGACTTCAAATGCAGGGGGCTCTGGACAGAACAGATTAATTGAATATCAATGGAAATATATATTTTTCATTTTCTTTATTTTTTTGTTTTTTTCTGCTACAACTGGGACTCGAACCCACGCCCTCTCTCACACACATAGCGGTGTTCCTAACCCACTGGAGAAATCCCTTTGCATGCCACAAAAATAAATGGAAAAGAACATCATGTCTTCCTGGATTAATTGCTTACCCAAATCATTGATACAAACATCTTGAGAAATCCCTGCTTGTTTGATCTTCTCCAGCAAGGTCAAAGGGTTGACTGAGCTAGTTTGATCCAGCCGAAACCGCTGCATCACTAAAACTGATATCAGAAGGGAGGCTATGCAGGAAAATTAAGCAAGGTTATGGAGTGAAAATTAACTCAGATTAGATTTGCATTGCCTTGTAAACTTCAGCAGTCGGGCATGCCTCAGGTGGTTTTATAAGAACCATTGGTAGGTCCAAGGGTATTGGTGGTGGAATATCTTGAACAACCTGAACAAACAAAACCCAAATAGAATGAATTATCTCAATTTGCAAAATTTCATTATGGTTTTCTTCAAATAAAAGCGAAGTTGAGACCTTTCTCTATCATATTTTGCTACAGAGAGAACTCAAAACTGACACTCTCTTGCCTGCTGGTGGGGTGGGGTGTGGGGGTTGTGTCCCTCACCAGCTGAGCTACAGCATGGGACATACACTTGAGACTATTACTACAAGGTTCAGATTTGGAAAAATCTGGCAAGACAATTATTCACAATTCAGGTAACACAAGCCAAGGCAATATTTTGGGGAGTTTATGGAAAAACTTAAAACAAAATCCTTTTTTTTTAATTAAGTCATTGTCTACTTAGAGAAAGATCTGAGATATTTAAAGAAAAACTATGGGTAAGATGAATCAAAAAATATTTTTGTTTCATCAATTTTTAAATTATTCAAGAAGCATCTGAGAAGCATCTTATAAAAAAATGTTAGTAACTCAGGAAACAAAAATGAATTTTTAGCAGTTTTCAAAGTGCTTGAGGCCATCATAGCCTGGGGATGGCAAACAGGTCAAGTCAAGTAAAAAGGGGTAGGGTTGACAGGGGATGTATACACATTAAGGTCCCACCTGTATCCGACCCATTTTAGTAGTGGGTCAAGCAGTCTCAACCTGCACTCAATGAGGGTCAAACCCCAGATAAGAAGAAATAGGAGGAAGAAAGAAGGGACAGTCTGAACTTAGCATTTTGAAGTCAAAGGAGAAAGCCCGCAAAAAGGAAAAGAAATCGGTGAGGGAGGAAGAAAGAGAGCAGAAAATACACCATCATCTATTATTAAAAGAGAAATAAAATCCAGCTGTTAAAATCACAATCAAGTCCTGACCGTTGAAGTCACAAACCCCAAATGATGAGTGTCATTTAAATGGAAACCCTGAAACCTACTCTCTGTTACGTGACACACACCGCCACCTTAGTGGAAGCACTGCCACAATAGATCAGCCCTCTCATGAATGAGAAAAATTATCCCCACAAACGATAGTGCAGGTCAACTGAGGCTTTCACATGATAAACAAGTGAAACAAGTGAAATTCCACAGATGGACCCACATATTAAAATCTAAACCACTCAAAGTGAACGGCTTTGAGTGTGATGTGACCAAATTTGACAAAGCAAACAGCTTTGAATTTGATGTGGCCAATTTTTACTCTAATAAGGGTTGGTCCCATTATAAGATAGAGCATATACAGAACAGAGAACACATAATAAAATATAAAAATTCATGTTTTTCATACATTACTACTCATTCTTATAATAGGACCAACTCCAATCCAAGTAAAGTCTGCTATGTCCTATAAAAGAGGGGTGCGGTCATTTTGAACGGTTTAGATTTTTAAAAGCTTAGACCCACTGTTGGGTTCCACTTGTCTCACTAATGAATCAAGTGAGAGTAGGCCTCAGATCTGTACTCAACACATCTCCTCTTATCTTACACTTCAAAAGCTTCTTTCTTCCTCAAATTATGGGCATTTAGATGCATTATCTCAATGTACTGCCTTCTGCACCCACTTAAGGATGATAGACACGTGTCTCCATCAACTTCTACTCTTACACCTCCTTGCCATCACATTACTTTTGTGTTTGAATGGAATGTGCAACGATAGGTGAGTTACAGTTAAGGACGAGTGCTGAACTGATTTAAAACAAAAGGACGAGGGTTGACTTCCATTTACAGCTGAGAATTGGAATGGGCATATCTTTTGATATGGATGAAACAACATATTTGAGTGAAACTTCACAAGCACAATGGAGCAAGGGTATCATCCATGCGGCACAATGGATTTATACGTGTGCGTTGCTCACAAGAAGATAGAAGAAGATGCCAAGGAGACGACGTATTTGCTGGTCATAGATGCCTCACAAAGGTTTAAAGGGGTTTGAGAAGAAAGGAGGAAAAAACGACGAATAGCAAATCCACTTTCTTGCTCATTGGGTCAAGAAGAGGAAGAAAAAAGAAAGGAGATTACCAATGGGCTAAGACGGATTATACATTCAACATTAACCTGACACATTTAAATGCATGCTAAATTTTCCTGACCATGACTGACTCGTATTGGGTATGGGTTGAGTTTTGCAGGTAAAATGTGGGTCAGCTATGGTCAGGTCAGGTCAGGTCAGATTTTGCCAACTAGGGTTGCAACTTCAATCACAACTGGAAACTGCAGTGAAAATGGAATATATTACATATGGACAACTATAACGAAAATAAGTCATACAAATGGAGGCCTCTATGGTTCTTTGTTTTGTTATTTATAATGTACTTAATACACATGCAGTTCATTCATAATAATACAAATCAAATAGAGGTTATTCAAGAATCAGTGAAAATGTAAAATGACAGATATTATTAGTTTCACAAGCAGTTGATTTTTTAATGACACATGTTTTACCTACATGTGATGAGATTGTCGAGTGGCTATCATCCTTGTACTTAATATTAAATAGCATATGAAGATTCATGAGTGCATTGTGTACCCCAAATCGCAAGCATATATTTTGGAAAAGAATGGTCATCCATTCAGCTATAACTATGCATTTTAGATGGTGCAAAATTTGGAACCCCTCATCCAGCAGGTACTGTTTCCCAAAACCCCAACAACGTGAGACATTAAAATATTATCTATAGCAGTGCTGATATTGAATTGGAGTCAAAAAAATTAAAAAAGAAAAAAAAAAAAAAAAAAAAAGCAGCCCTCGTAAGATGACTTCCAATATCTGCACCCAATCAAATGCACAATGGAGTAGACAACAATATACCCACTGCCAGTGATTCAAGGCACGTTCAAAACCACACTTAAATAATTATGCTGCAACAACTTCTGTAGCCATGAAGTGCTGAATGTAAATTTAAACCCAGAATGTTCCTACTTAAGAGGGACTAGAATGATAGAATGTTCCTACTTAAGAGAGACAAGAATGATAGAATGTTCCTACTTAAGAGAGACTAGAATAATAGAATGTTCCTACTTAAGAGAGACTGTGCCAAACTTACCTCACCTCTACTGGTACAATATGCTGCTCCATGTGAGAAAAAGAAAGGAATGTCCGAACCAATTTCAGCAGACCATTCTTGAAGCTCCTGCTCAGTTGCAATACCACCATTGAATTGATTTGCTGCCCATAATGCAGTTGCAGCATTACTACTTCCACCGCCAAGACCAGCACCAGTAGGAACTTTCTTGTCAAGGTGAATCTAGATGCAGTTAAGATAAATTGCAAGCTTGTACACAATTACACAATTTCAAGAAAAACCCATAATGTATAAAAAAAAAAAAGATTGTATGGGGCAGTTTAACGGTTCTGATTTAAATTCTCTCGAGCTAGCATTTACCCAAAAGAAGTTGTCGCTTCCAGTCTTTTCTCTGTAAAGATTAAGTGCTTTAATTATCTGCCAAGGACACAGCAAGAACATTGTATCTGAGAAGAAACACTCTTCAGATAATAAAAGTTAACACCAAAGACTTCAGTTTCAAGTTTAAACTTTTCATAACAATCAATAGTATGACAACTGGATGAACAGAATTATATGTAACATCATTTGAAAAAAGCAATATCTACAATCCTTGTTGAAGACACTTAAAATGGCATTTTCTATGTTTGACCTACATTGGGCCCGCCATGTACCTTACAGCAACTGTTATACAGTGGCCCATCTTGGTATGTGCCATCCTGATACCTCTATTATTTGATGATCACAACTATCAGTCGGATAAATGGCATGCAAGTTGATGCAAGTTCAGTGGGGCAACCTAGACACCAACCTAACCAAACTGGTGACCCAAATTTTAGGCCCAAAAAAGAAAGTATTTCTTGACAAAGCTAAAAAGATTTTCTCTCCACTAAAATTTTAATATTATTTACATACTAGTTATGACTAGGACTCCTAATTAGCAATTTGTTACGTTAAGATACAGTTTCTTATTTTGAAAATTTCTAGTTTTAGGGTTTCTGTTTTCCTTTATATATTATAGGGATAAGTAATGCTTTCCTTCTCAAATTGGTCACAACAGAAAGAAGCAAAGACTCAGGGCAGCAGTCACTTTTCATTGGTTGAAAAGAGAAGGAGAAGAATCTGAGGAGAAAAGGTGAAAAGGGTTTTCTGCTGTTTGCCATAGAAAGCAAACTTGTGACATCTATCACAGAGAAATTGCCACATTAGCAGCGATGTCAGTAGGTCAACAGTCTCAGTTGACCTGATTGATTGCTCAAAATTGATTTGCGATTTTTAAAATTCATCTAGACTCTAAATTACAATCCGTTTTCACCTTCACACTCTTGAGAACGAGAGCTACAAGCATGTTAGTCCATTTTAATTTCAAGGTTTTTTTTTTTTTTTTTTTTTTTTTTTCAATGGCTACTTGTATTAATGAAAGCAAGCAATACAAGAGATGAGTAGAAGTTATTTGTTGCTCATAAGGGGGGGAAAGAGAGGAGAAGAAAAAAAGACGCCTTTCGAAGAAACAAGTGGAGATGACTATTTTGGCTCCAAAACAAAAGGGAGTTGTTCTCCAATTTGACAGAACAAAAAGATGAACTGAGAACAGGGTACGGCCAGTTTCCACCAAACTGCCACATGACATGCCCGATTAACAAAAGATATCAATCAGATCATGTATAACATCACGTCTTCCACAAATTCTACAATTGTTAACTACAATTGATGCTAAACTTACAATCTCAAGCATAATTGTGGAAAATAAACATCAATGGGAGATAGACAAGATATTAAGTCAAGTGTTTGCTCTAAGGAGAAGAACCACTTGCTTGTGCATCATCATTGTCAGAAAAGAGGCCACTTCTCATTCCAATCTCAGAAACAACCCCTGAACACTTCGGTACATGTGATTAAAAAAAAAGATGAGCATGATGAACAAAAATCTAAGTAGTTGACCATGGAAACACAAGAAGCAAGTTGATTACGATGCTGAGGTTTTGATGAGTCAAAGGGTAGTGCTAGAGAAACCTACACAAACTGCTGAAAAGAGATGGTTATGGAATAACACCTTTCATTCGACATGTTGTGTAAATGAACAGGATAGTACGATAGTGACAGATAGTAAGGGCTCCAATAATATTGTATCATGAGCTCTTGTGGATCGCCTACAATTGAGGTACTTTCAACCTTATTTAGTTCAAAGGCTGAGGAAAGGTAATGAAGTACAAGTTCACCATAGGTTTCAAATTGCCTTTACTACAAGTTCAAGGACAAAGTAGTGTGCAAATGTAGTACCAATGGATGTTGGGGATGTTTTACTATAATACAATTAAGCTAAAATGCACATCATGTGCGCTGGATAACTACTGTGTGTGTATGAGTTAGGTGAATGATCTTTCCATTAAATCGATTTATTGATTGATAGATAGATATTTTATCCATTTTAGAAAAAGCTCCAAAAGCAAGCAATGTCCCATAAGAATCAGATGAACCTAATCCCAAAGATCCAATTCTGCTAGCAGTCGACCTATTACCAAGAGGCAGGGGCTAGGTCCGGCTTCTTGGATCCATCTTCAAGCAACATGGAAGGCCTAACCAGTTGGATCAGTCCAACCGAAGCATAGTTGGAATTCTGAACCCTCTTAAGTCTACAGGTTAGAACTAGATGAAAAATATTTAGCATCCCAATAGAGGAAAAATAACTGTACATTAAAGATTGATATTATAGCTTACCAAGTTTCGCTCATCAAGTGGGACTCCAGGCACATTTGTTGACATACGATCTCTGGTTTTTGTTGGTGACAAAGAAAACTTAATTGTATCCCCCAAACTTATAACCTGGAATTCAACAAAAGCATCTCAAAAATTAAGAAAGAAAACCGGATACAATTTCAAGGGAAAGAAACATTACTTATCGAGTACTCAAGAAAAATATCTGATCGAGTATAAAAACTCAACCAGTAATCGACTCAGAAATGACCAAAGTTGAGGCAACAGGAAGAAATAAACTTGGTCAATTCTTCTTTCTTTTTCTTTTTCTTTTTATTTGCAAATGGATGGATTAAAATGAAGGAGGCCTTTACAGAAATAGAAAAATGAAGGTTCGAGTCCCTTTGAGTTTGTTTCTTAACCATGCTTTCTGCATTTTGTACAAATTGGTCAAGTAACAGTGCATATTAATTATTATGGATTTATATCCGGTGACTCGGACAACAGAAATAAGCATTCACCATTCACTTGGGTTTGAAAAGTTGTATGTGGTTTCAGCTTTCCATGCTTTCCCATTGCACTGTGACTTAGGGAACATCCAAATGATGTTATCTTTGCATCAAACACCATGTCGAAACAAACATATTTCTGTTTGTTTTTACTTTAAATTCAAAAATAATATTCAGGCAAACAAGATGTTTTCCGTGCTGCACAGACAAAAAAATCCTGTCAATTCTGTTAACTATTTTTTAAAATTAATGAGAACAAAATGGAGATAAGAGTAAAATCAACAGGAGATTTACAAAAACAAAACAATGGACATATGGCCAAGTCCCATCAAGTCCTTGTCTGAACACGGTTTCTGAATTTTGTACTTAATAGTTAAGTGTAGTTTGATTCTCATGAATTTGTATTGGGAGACTCAATAATAATCCAAATAAGAATTCACCAAGACATTAAGGTTGATAAAAGTTGTCAGATGCTTCAGTTTTCCACGCATGCATAGGTGCAGCAAAACTGTGTTTAGATCCATCAAAAATTTAAAATAAAATTTTTTTATTGATTTTGTACTTGGGTGGATCCAAATGATACTATCTGTGCATCAACATGGTGATGTAACAACCACCAAGCTTCCATTCTTATTGCACAAAGTAATATGCAGACAAATATGCAGTACTCTATGCTACTCCATGCTGCACAACCTTCTGTTCTACTTCAATTCACAAAGTCATCCATGGTTTCAGCTTTTCATATACCATAGCACAGCAAAATATGATGCGTTCAGGTCCATCCAAAAATCGAGAGGTAATTAAAAAAAAAAAAAAAGGCATACTTGCCTGTGACCTTGGTTAATGATGTGATTTTTGCATCAGAGATGATATTGAAACAACTAGCAACATTCCATTCTACTTCAATTCACAGAAGTACTATGAAGACAATCTGGTGTAAAGAAGAAGACACGTTCCACTAACTTACATGAAACAAAGAAGCCAAATCATGAAACCCATCTTCCCTCTTTCTGGTTATTCTCAAGAAAACATTAATCTGCACTAGCCAAAAACGCATGATTTAGATTGACAAAACCCATAATAAGAAGAAGACAAAAAAAAAAAAAAAAAGGTGACAAAAGTAAAAGAAACTTACTTGAGGGAAAAAAAAATGGCCATGTAGGGGGATATTACAAAAACCAAAAAAAAAAAAAACAATTGTTCGGTTTTTAAAAGCATGCCCCTGCTTGAATGAGGCACTTTGATGCATGCCAATCACAGGGGTCAGGAGATGGAATAAGGATAAGGGGTTGCCAAATATCACTCTAGTAAGTCCATCTTAACCTTTGATATAGGGCTCAAACTTTAATGGTTTTACAAGTGCATTCTATATCATGATTGAATCCAGTTGTTGATAATCGTCAATTTCGGAGGTGTGACAATTTATATTGGAAGAATTTGGACTCAATGGTAGTAGAAAGGGGTTTTTTTTTTTAAAAAAAAAGGGTTTTTTTGTAGTTTTCTCTTGAACAATTGAGAGGGATGCCATTTTTCTACCTTCTCAGCTCCATAAAATCATCAGCACCAGCCCCGGGCAATGATTTGTGGAAAAAACAGAAAAATCCGTGTCCCACCTAACACCAATTTTGATTTCCACGCCACCCCAAATGCACAGATAAATAGCCCAGAACACGTTTTTCCATAATCCTCAAACCAATAACAATTTGGGCTCCTATCCAATGCAGTACCCAAGTTCTAGAACCGAATAAAAACAATTCCTTATTGAGAGAGAGAGAGAGAGAGAGAGAGAGAGAGAGCTTACCTTACAAGGTGAGAACAGAGAGAGCCTTTGAAGGCCAGCATTGATATCAACTTCATCTGCTAATCTGTTAATCTTTTCATCTAGATCATATACAAGCTAAAACCAAACATCCCACAAACAGAAAAAAGGAATTAATAATGTTGAAATTTAAAATAAATTAACAGAAAAAACCAATTTTTAGTAGAAAAGCCACTGCCCACCGGTGAAACACACATACCTCCACCCGTTTTCTCCCTCCAGCTGATTCAGAAGCACTAGCTCTGACAACTGGGTATCTTTGATTTTGGGACTTTTGATTGAACAAGCATGACCCATGTCCAGAAGGAGGAGAAAAACTGCTCCTCTTGCAAAGATTGTTGGGTTTTTTCCCATTCTTGAAAGAAAGGTAGAGGCTTTGGCAGAGGAATTGGGTGGCAGCCATGTTGACAGAAACAGAGAGAGGAGATGAAGGAGGCTAGTATTGACTAAATATACACGAAAAACGCATTGCACATGTACATGGATTTGTCAGGATTTCAAGAAAGGCAGGAGAGCCTGAAGTTCATGCATCTCTCTTTGGTCTCCTCTTGTAAGTAATTTTTTTATGCTGTGTTACTGTTATCTTGCTTCTGGGCCCAAGCCAGCCTCATCTATTGAGCAGGGTTCTTGGATGGGGCCCAGTTTTAGAGATCCAAATGGGTCAATTACCTGGTGGGGCACACCATGGGTGGGAAAATGGATAAAAAAAAACTTGTTACTGATTGATGGACATTTTGTGGGATTCATAAGTCATCTTTTATTAGTGTCCCTTCTTAACCCAAAAGTTGAATGGCTATGATTTTCTATAGACTCTCTCCCTACAAAAGATGGGCCCACCAGATGAGATGTCAGTATAACTAAAACCTTTCACCATGCTTATTCATAACAGAGTAGTTTAGGACTCAATTAGCCTTACATTGATAACGGCTCTTTATCCGAGACGTAAGAAGTGACAGTTCTCACCTGGCTGCCTAGGGTTCAAGCCATGAGTATGCCACATCTTCCCCCTTGTACGGGCTCATTTTCGACTTTTGTGGGCTTTATTCCCCCCTTGTGCGGGCTCCTTTCCCACTTGAGTGGGCTCACTTCCCCTGTGTGTAGGGGCTCTCTTTTGGGTCCCAACCCCCTCGGCTAGGGTGCCACAAGAAAATTAGCATGTCAACGGCTCAATGAGTAATGGGACCCACCTATTGTTGTAAAGGGTATGACAACGAAAATGGGTGTCAATGGGCCACGATAGGGCCACACGGGCTCTGAATATGTCCGGACTCAGCCCATTTTAATCGGCTGTAAAATTAGGTCCATCTCAAAGCTAAAACCTTCATGTGAAGCCCAAGCCTGACCCTCGAATAAAAAAAGTCGCGCCTAGGCCCAAACCCAACATTTTAGTTAGCAAATAATCGATAATTTTTAGTTAAGGCGGAAGTTAAATGTATCCATTTCAATTTGAAACAAAAACCTGACCCTTGTGTTAAATGAGCTTACTGTTATGGTCCAACTCTAACCCAACAACCT
Organism: Camphora micrantha; assembly: GCA_003546025.1. Lineage (NCBI taxonomy): Eukaryota > Viridiplantae > Streptophyta > Magnoliopsida > Laurales > Lauraceae > Camphora > Camphora micrantha. The sequence goes on along the minus strand of QPKB01000003.1, from coordinate 26,623,285 downwards.
TAAGAGCCGGCTCTAGACTGCCTTGGAGAAGGCTGAGCTTAAAAGCTTGAAGGCTCAATGGGCCGGCCCAGAAAATGGTCAACCCTAAGAACCATACTTGAGGGTGGTGGCTTTTGTAGTAATGACGTAGATGTTGTAATATACAGGGAGTCCTGATTCCTTCCTGATCATCTAAAAGAATCTGCTTCAGAGTGGACTACTGGCCTCTCCCCTGTGTTTTGAGTGTCGTTGTGCATTTCGCCAACTTGATATTCTTGTCATGGATAAACAATGGTTGAGCAAATTTATACCTTACATTGTTCTAGATATCACAGGACAGGGTTTTTTTTTTTTTTTTATTTTTTTTTTTAAAGAAATTGAAACATAGACAATGTTCTGGCATGGGCGGATTGAATATTGCTTAGACGCAGGTCAGCTCGTATGGCCCATTTAGATTAATGTCTATTAATATGAAAAAGGAGATGGAAATGTCTCATCACAGACCAAGGGGACCCAAAAAGTCAGCGCTGCCAAATTATCTTAGTCTTAGATTCAACAGCCTTAAAATTTGTCACCTTAAACGTAGATTATTTTTTTGAAATTCAATCTAAGTGTAGAATTAGGCATGATGCCATATAATGTAGTGATAAAATTATCAAAGGGGCTGGACTGACCAAATGTGTGGCCAAATGGGCCCTATAGAACTAGGTTATACATGCAGTCGACTTGTAAAAGAACATTTTCCATTGATACAAAGCATTAGTGCGATGGTTGATTCACGCCTCTATTGTTAAAAAGCTTGTAAGTAATACTCTAATGCAGTAATTATACTGACTGATACAAGCCAATGCATTTCAATATGAACCCTTCTTTTTTCTTTATTAAAAACAAACAACTGCAATATGGGTGATACAACAATCAGATCAATAATATTGCAAATAGAGATTTTTATGATGGTGGGGTGGGGGGTGGGGGGAATTCCTTAGAGTCGTTACTTATGGGGCAATAATTGACTGTTAAAAAAATACAGCAGAGTGCTTCATACAGGTTGACATGTAGTTAAGTTACCAAAAAACATGTACAAGTCAATGAGTTCCATTTACAAATTCTTTTATTGAATGGTAAGGATATGGGGGCTATGCATAAGTATTCTTTGTGGTTGATTGTAAGATAAGGAGAAATTAGGTTTCTTTTTCTCCCAAGTGTTCTTTGTGGTTGATTGTAAGATATAGAGAAATTAGGTTTCTTTTTAAAATCATGAAATCTAAAGTAATTAGAAACTCAATTTATATTCATGTCACCCTATCTTCATTCATCTATATGTGTCCCAGAGGACAAGCAACTTATTTAGTCAGAATGGTTAGAGTTAAAGGAATAAATCACATATAATGCATCTTTGGATTCCATATCTAGATTCAACCTGTTTTAATTTAGCCTCAAGAAAACAAGTGAAATACCCAACAAATGAGAAAAATATAACTTTAAAAAAAGAACTGACAAGTTGTGATATGGCAACCTATGATGCACGGATACTTCAAAATGGGCAACGTATCGTGTCGTATCGTATCCGATACTTTACTTTTTATGTGTAAAATACGTGTCCCTGCTGTGTCTACGGCGTGTCCTTGCCGTATCTGTGCATCATAGATGGCAACCAATAAGGATACTTTGGTAATTCTATATAGCCGGTCGGCTCTATGAAGCATTTTTTATTTAGTCTAACACCTCTTTTTAGGTAAAAAAAAAACCCTAAGATGCTTTTGGAGGTATGGAGATATTTAAGACTTCATTTTGGTAAAAATCTCTTTACTTATATATCAAAAGGCTTTTTTTTTTTTTTTTTTTGGGTTATAGGTACATACCATGTGTACAATATTCCATGTATACAATATTTTAGTAGGAGCAACTTCCTGCAAAAAATGAGAGTCTAAATCCCCACAGCGTCTCCCACAGACTTTCTGCAAGTATGATGTGCATAACTCCACTACAGGTCTCATCTATTAATAATCGAAATAGGTTCAAAGTGAATCTCATCCCTTCCAATGATATATCCACAAACTTCACTTCACTCCAATTGGAGTGTGACCTAATAAGATTCAACACATGACTCCTAACATATCAACACAATCTTATGCATTAATAATCATGTGCATCATGTGCATCAATTATGTTACTTGTCATCTGCTCAATGTTGCAATGGTACTAATTTATATTGAAGTAAAGTTTGAAGGATATGTCAGTAGGGGGGATGGCATTTATTTTAAGAGTTGGAATTGTCAATAGATGGGCCTCCATCCTCACCCTGTCCTATATTCCTTTTCACAAGCATCTGTAATCGACAAATTATCACAAATCCAAGCTATTAGTAGGAAGTATCATTTGAGATCTCTACTTCAATATCGCGAAGCATATCTTATTCTTAAGGATAGAATCAGGAGTTTTTTTGGAACACGAACGAAGAATATTAGACTCCACTGCAAGCGCGTGAGACACACTCAGAGGAGTGAGGACCCGGCCTCAACTAATGAAGGATGACAGGTACCAACTGCTGTCCACATAATATATCATAGGAGGGCACACGTGAAACACAACACGAGAGTAAAATCTCAGCAGAAAGGGACTGGGAATAGGAACACTTCTAGAATGCTGCAGAATCGTACATCATGTGCCAAATGAAAATAATAAACCTGTATCATGAGACATTATTTTCTGCTACCAATAGTTGTCAGATGTCCATTTTAATCAAGGAGTAGGACCCATGATCTTGTCTACAAACCTCTCCAAAAGGCATTCTCCATGTGTATTGGCTGTGTATGACAGTAAGAAACCAGACATGGATATATATTTTGCTTCCCCTCCTGCAAGCCCTTTTTTTTTTTCCCTCAAATCAGTCAACATGATCAATTTGACACTATTATTTAAAGATGGGTGCAAAACAAGAGTATCTGGTTCGCGTGAAGCAGTTGATTCAATTTAAAGGAATACTTCAAATTTGGTCATTTAAGACTCGTTTGTACAATCAGTGGATTCTGTGCTCTACAGGTTTTTGTTTTCAAAAAGAGGAATCTTGCTTCCTATCTTTTTTGTATGAAATGGAAAATCTTCTTTCTCGAGAAAAA
>QPKB01000003.1:26514842-26619187 GCA_003546025.1 Camphora micrantha | reverse complement strand
CCCTGAGTGGAGAATCTTCAGGCAACGGATGCTCTGCAAGAAAGTCTGCCAGAGCTTGACCTTTGATTGCTTTTTGTGGTACATACCTAATATCAAATTGTGACAGGAGGATAGACCATTTTGCCAGTCGGGCATTGAGGGAACCTGCTTTTGTGACAAGGACCTTCAGGAGATTGATCCTCGAGATCAGGTATACTGTGTTGGACAGCAGATAGTGACGTAGCTTTTGTACAGCAAACATCACTGCAAGACATTCTTTTTCGACTGGAGAGTAGCGATGCTCTGCACCTACCAGCATGCGGCTGAGATAGTATAGAGCAGCTTCTTTTCCCTCATGATTTCCTTGTGCAAGTAGAGCTCCCAAAGAGTGGTCGAGGGCTCTTGTGTACAAGATAAATGGTTTTCCAGTTGTGGGGGCAGCCAGTACTGGAGGTTTGGTCAGGTATGACTTGATGTCTTGGAACGCAGTTTCGCATTCAGCATCCCAGACAAAGTCCACGCCCTTTTTCATTAGGCGGGAGAATGGACGGCATTTCCCTGACAGGTTGGAGATGAACCGTCGAATGTATGCCAATCTTCCTTGAAGCCCTTTTAACTGTCTCAGGGTTTTTGGGGATGGCATTTCTAGGATAGCCTTGACTTTGATAGGGTCAAGCTCTATTCCCGCTTTCCGAACTACGAATCCGAGGAACTTACCCGATGATACACCGAAGAAGCATTTTAGGGGATTCATTCGCAGTTTGTGCCTGCGTAGTCGGAGGAAGACTTCTCGAAGATCTTTGAGATGGTCTTCTTTCTTTTTGCTTTTGACGGCGAGGTCATCAACGTAGCATTCGACCGTCTTATGCTGCATATCTTGGAATATCTTCATCATAGCCCTCTGATATGTCGCACCAGCATTTTTCAGACCAAATGGCATTACAGTGTAACAATACACGCCAAATGGGGTCCGAAATGATGTGTGTCTTTCATCTTCAGGATGCATTTTTATCTGATTGTACCCAGAGAAACCATCCATGAATGTCATCCGCTCGAATCCACAGGTGTTGTCGATCATCACCTCCGGTATGGGGAGCGGAAATTCATCTTTAGGACATGCATTGTTCAGGTCTCTATAATCAATACAGACCCTAATCTGCCCATTTTTCTTTGTCACTGGGACGATGTTGGCCAACCATTCAGGATGCTGTTCCTCGCGGATGAAGCCAACGTTTTTGAGTTTCTGAACTTCTTGTTCAATTTTGTCCATTATGTCAGGACGAAATCTTCTTTGGCCTTGTTTGACAGGCTTGATATCTTTTTGTAGATTGAGTTTGTGAACTGCTATTTTGGGGTCTAAACCAGGCATTTCAGCGTAAGACCATGCAAAACAATCAACAAACTCACGAAGAAAAGCAATATACTCGGGTAACTCATCATCCTTCATATTCTTGCTTATGAATACGGGACGTGGGAAGACTTGAAGGTGGTTCCTCCACAATATTTTCGGAGGCTTCCAACTCAACAAGACCTTCCGGAGTTTCAAAGGTATTCTCAGACCAAGGCTGTGCTTCTGACCATGGGTCTTCTTGATCGGCACTCTTCTCAAGACTTGCTATGAGATGGTCCCAATCACCTGTTGAAACTGGATCGAAGTATGGCACTTCTTTTGGAGATGATGGTTCTTCTGGACCAGAAGACTGTGCATCTGTATCATCGGACAATTCCTCTTCATCATCAGAGAAATCGTACCAATTGGAGGAGCTTCCTGGATCCTTGACGGGTAACTCTTCAAAGAGATATCCAGGGAGATCAATATCTTCACAGACACGAGATGTTGAGGCTTCGTCGGCCAGACGACTTTGTAGCCTTTGGGTCAACTGTCTCATGGGAGCATCAGGGTCGTAGCCCAGTCCGTATGAAGACTTTTCTATATGACGATAGAGTTTCCAATCCTCCTGCTGGCCTTTTGTCAGGGTGGGCTCCAATGGTACGAGATACCGTGGCCACCTCCCAAGCCGATTGGATTTCGAGCGTCATAGCCCATTTTCTTCATGATAGCTTGCGCCATTGGACTATACAAGGATAGTTGTGGCATACCTTCGTTTTGGAAAGGCTCAAGCGAAGAGTTTGATGAAGAAGCCGCCGACCTGTGGAAAAAGATCGGCTTTTCTTTTGGTGAGGTTGTCGGAACAACGAAGGAAGCTGATGCTGGATCGCCTATGCCAGCAGGTGCTCCAATGGAGTGAGAGCAGGTTGAGCTTGCTGAGTATCAGCTTGGCTTGACGACGTGTCGTCTTCTGTCTCTGAATCCGAATCTGTGTCTTGCATAATAGACACAAAGGAGATGACAAACTTGCCCCCAGGCTTTTGTTTGGTCTTCTTTGCCTTGGTAGTGATCACCAGCGGCTTTGAAGACTTGAGGGAGACAACAAAAGGAGATTGGTTGATCTCCTCGGTTTTGCCGGATGGTTGATTTTCTTCCGGTGATTGCTGAGGAGCCTTGCCTTTATCTTTCTGGAGACTTTCGGCAAAGGATGCTATTTCTTTCTCCTTTTCTTCTTTTTCATCTTTGTACATCTGCGAGTCTGCAAATGGACTTCTTTGCCTTTGAAAGGCTTTTTGTCCGCAAATACCCGATGTACCAAGCCGTCGTCGCCAACAAACTTGATGCACTGATGAAGAGTTGAAGGAACAACACCACTCTCGTGTATCCAGGGGCGTCCGAGAAGGATGTTGTAGCATGAGGGGGTCTTTATTGCATATACAGTGACTTCAGAGATAAGATCACCGATTTGCAACTTGAACCTAATCTTGCCGATAGGCCTCTGAGCTTGCTAGACACGGATGTGTGACTCAGCTTGCTAGGCGGGATGCCCAGCTCTTCGAGTGCCGAAGTAGAGATGAGGTTGAGGGCAGAACCCGGATCGATCTGTACTCTGTGTATCGGCATCTCTTTGATGTACCCTGTAAAGTATAAGGGCCGGTTGTGCTTTGTTTCGCCTAGTAGGAGGTCTTCCTTAGTGAAGGCGATAGTTGCACTTGCTGCTTTTTGAACTGAGAGGCAATCATTGCAAGATCCCTCAGTCTTCTTCTTTTCTCCTTTTGAGGAGGTATTTGATTTTTTAACCCTATAGTCCATTTCAATTTGTAGGACTTGTGGGGCATGCTTGTCGACATCCACATTCAGTCTTTGCAGTTCTGAAATGAGACTATCACGAGTTTGGGGAGACATTCGTAATAAGTCTAGGATGTGCAGACGTGCAGGTATGTGTCTAAAGTGCTCAATCAAGTCATACTTGAAAGCCTCCTTAGGGCCTGCATTTTCATTAATGTTGCCACTTGGGGCGCTTACATTCTGTCCCGAAGGATTTACATAAGAAGAAGAAGTTAGATTGTAGTTTTTGTGGTAATCCCGGCCAGAGCGGGTACCTTTACCAACTTCGAGAGCTTCTGGAGACGGTTCTTCATTCGGAAGTCCACCCTCGGGATTGAGGGGCTGATCCTTTTCATTTGCTGAAGATGCTTCCGTGTCAACCTTACCATCCTCAGTGATTGCATTGCATGGAGCATTTTCCGGGAACAAGTCCTGAACAGCGTCCAGCAATTTGTCTTCTTTGTTTACAATTTCATCGGTCCAGACATCACCCATGAGGTTGGGCATCTGGGACCAGTTGACTGGGTAGACTTCATCGGTAGAGACGTCTTCAAGGTAGTCAGCCAGAAGAGGTCTGTACTCTGATGTGACAGTCTCAGAAGACGAAGGTTGAGAAGATGCCATCTCCGAGGTAGTAATATCAGAGGATATACTACCTGATGTAGTATGGGAGTTTGTGGCCTCGGCAGATGAAGCTCCAGAGGCGCTGTCGTCTCGAACTATCGCATTGCAAGCAATAGGAAACGTCTCCGGAACGGATTGTTGGGAGTCAGATTCATCCTCTGATGTAAGGGGATCATCCACCCAGCAGTTTTCTTCATTTTCAGGAGTTACTGGAGGGGACTCCTGTAGATTTTCCGGGACCACCGGTTCTGGATTGCGATGAAGCTGATTGATGTGATCTTGTCCTTGCTCTATGGCAAGACGCTGCAAGATCCTTGCATATTCTTCGAGATCAGGCATAGGAGCCAGATCTTCTTCTTCATCTACTCCTTGTAGTTCCTCCTGATCGGGTTCTACCGGAGCATTGGCAGGTGCTGTGTCAACAGCATTTTCCTGAACAACCTCTTGGTCTCCTTCATCATCAGACCAAGATCCCTGTGGTTGTAAAGGGTTATACCAGATCACCGGCATGAGGTGGGATTCGGGGATCCATTCCTCGTCGGAGAGGTATTCTCCAGTCTCGAGGGATTCCTCCCATTCATCGGTGTCACTGGCGGTGTCACTGGACTCGTACCCATCCATGGGGAATCCAATTACTGAATTGCAAGAGTATAATGCCCCCTGCATGTCTTCAGTCTTTAGTAGTGATGATGAAATCACGAAGGGTGAATTTCCTTACCGGCCTCGAAGTCTCGGAAGGAGACTTTTCTTGCTGTCCCTAGTGAAGGGATAGGGAAGTTTCTGTCTTTTCAGGAACTTCTTATTTTGGTTGAACTTTCTCCTGCTGTTTTAAGCTTACGGAGTTGTCTCCTGGCTTGCCTTCGCTGTCGAGCGTCGGCTTGTTTTGACGATCTCCCTGTTTTCATCTATCCAGGAGATCGGGATGTACCCAGATACGGGCTGTCCATCTGGTGTTGGGGCACGGGACTAGCTCTTGGGATGTTTTGAGCCATTTTTATCACCTTGAAGGAGTAGTGACCTTCTTCTTTGGTGACTTTTGTGTTTGTTCATAATGACACCATGTGACGGAGGCAGACCCATTTGTTTTGTCAAAGGTGATGACTCCGTTTTTTCCATCATCTCGTTGATTCTTTTTCTCTCACAACGAAGAATTGGTTGTGAGAGGGATGCGAGATCATCTGCGTGGTATGGACAGTACCGGGGATCGTTGGTTTTGCCAACATCTCCTGGTCTTTTGGGTTCAGGCAGGGTGAGCTTCCCGTTTGCCAAGAGAGCCTCGAAGATTTCTTCGACATCTTTATCGAACGGGTATTTCTTTTCTACTCGTTCTTTGAAGGCATCAGAGAGTTCAGGTCTCTTACCTGCACCTTTGTTTTCAGCTTTCTTTGGTGGCTGCGGAGCTGACTTGGTTTGCACATTGAGAACCTCCTTTTTCTTTTGCTTCGAGGTTGCAATGGCGGTCGGCTCCTTCTTTGATGATTTCTGACTGCTGAGGTCTTTGATCACCGTCTCAGCCTCCGTTGATGCTTCTAGGAGTTCTCCCAGATTCTTTGATTTGTTGCCGATAATCATGGAGCGTATCTTTGCTCTCATGTTGTTACGGCAGATGTCGACCAGCGACGCTTGTGGCAGTACGTCTGAACATTTGTACGCCATTGCCTTCCACTTGTGAATGTAGTCGTATGTCGACTCATTCTCTCCCTGTTTTAGGCTGCAGAGTTGAGCCATAGTCACAGGATGATCCTCACCTTTGAAGTGAGTTAGGAAGCGTGTCTCCATCATGGCCCAGTTTTGGATAGAGTCCTCCTGAAGAGTGGAGTACCAATCAAAGGCCGTACCTTTTAGGGTACTTGCGAAGAGACGGATCTTGAGGGCGTCTTGATCCGCGATGGCTCCCGTCAGGATCTTGAAATGGATGACATGTTGTCTGGCCGAGCCCTTCCCCGTATATGTTTGGAGAGTGGGCTGTTTGAATTTGGTAGGAAACGGTACCGAGTCCATCCATAAGGGATATGGTGGCTTGATTCCGTGTTCCTTTAGTGAATCCTCTTCCTTTGCTTTGGCGAGGATATCGTCAACGTCCTTTTTGGTAAGGGCGCGTGACTCATTTACCTCCTCTTCGTGGTGACTTGGAGGAGCTTCATTATTCAGTGGACGTTGGAGGGTAAGAAGTAAGTTCTCCATGAGAGACCAAATCTTGAGGTAGACCTGGTTTCTTGCAGGCTGAGGTTTCGCGGGGTTGTCGCGGGCTTCAGTCTTCTTGGCGGTTGCCCTTGGTGTCACGGTAGTGACGCGCCCAGGGGCGGTTCTCTGCTTCTTGGCAGGAGTTGTTTCTTCTGCGGGAAGTGGGAAAGGTCCCAGCGACCCGAAGACGATGGACCGGGGAGAGGAGGTCGACCCGGTGTCTTGTGTGTTACCGAAGGAAGTGACACTTCGGCCGCTGGCGAGGCGCTTAGGAGTGCGTTTGTTTTGCTTCTCTTGAAGCATTAGCTGGTACTTGTTCTCGTCGAAGGTGATTGTCAATGAAGCTGCCATGTTAGTTTTGAAAACCTTTCTGAAACAAGACCGGATCCATTAGTAATCACAAGAATGTGGTGATCATAAATGGAAATCAACTATGGTTTTTTCTTTTCAATTTGTTCGAGGGGACAAGGCCCGGCCCAAGCAAGATGAAGAAGGCAAAAAGCCATAGAGTATACAATTGTTCTAAACGCAAGCATGAAAGGCTCATAGTAAGCGTTCCAGTGACTGCTAGAAGCAATTGTGAACCTTAATTCAGATTACCGAGGAGCGAGGCTCACTCGAGGTAAAATGATATAAGGTTGGGAATACAAATGTGTCGGTCGCGAATACAGTAGACCCGAGAGGGCGTACTAGCACCGCTAGGCACAGATGTTGTAAATCGCATCCTTGAAATGGACACGAGATGGGATTTTTTGAAAGGTCAAGGTTGGGTTCATAAAAGAGAGCAAATGGCACTCCGATCCGAACACGTGCTCAACATTTCTGCAAGCACAGAGTCCGAAAAGGAAATAACCAGAATTTCTCGAATCTGGACCTAACAATGACGGAAGTTTTTTTTTTTTTTTTATTTCTTTTATTTTAGAAAAGTCAGGATCAGATTCATCAAAGAGAGAAAATGACGTTCCAACCCAAACACGTTCTCAACATTTCTGCGAGCACAGTAATCCGAGGAGGAAGAGGTCAAGATTTCTCGATTTTGAACCCAGACGTGATATAAGTTTTTTTTTTTTTTGAAGATTTTTTTTTTGAAAGTCAGTATCGGATTTATCAAAGAGAGCAAGTGATGTTCCAATCCAAACACGTGCTCAACATTTCTGCGAGCACAGAGTCTGAAAAGTAAGAGATCAAGATTTCTCAAATTTGAACCAAAAATCAACGGAAAATTTTTTTTAGGGTTTGAGAATACATCGAGTTCTCACGATTCGTTCTTATGAAACCAATGTTGATAGACCAGCCCCCAGGTAAGGATAGGATTACTTAATGAACCCTTTTGGAGGACCCTTACCTAGAACAACCTAGCTGTCTCCAAACTCTGGACAAGGCTTTTCTTAGATCAACCTCGATTAAAGTACGCAATCGGTAAAACTTTTGTGTTCTCAAATGCTTCCCCTTTTTTTTTATTTATTTATTTATGGACTCATCAGAGAGAGCGAATGGTCCGTTCCCAATCTGAACAGGGGCTCAAACAATTTCTGCGAGCCCTAAGTCAGAAAGGAAAAGAAAACCAAAATTTCTCAAATTTGGATCCAAAAGAAAGAAGATTTTTTTTTGAAAATCTGACAAGTTTGAAATCAGATTTTTTTTTATGGATTCATCAGCGAGAGCGAATGGTCCGTTCTCAGTCTGAACAGGGGCTCAAACAATTTCTGCGAGCCCTAAGTCAGAAAGGAAAAGAAAACCAAAATTTCTCAAATTTGGATCCAAAAGAGAGAAATTTTTTTTTTTTTGAAAATCTGATAAGTTTGAAATCAGATTTTTTTTCGAACTCGTCAAAGAGAGCAAACGGTCCCTTTCCCAATCTGAAAACGTGCTCAAACATTTCTGCGGGCACTGAGTCCAAAAGGGAGGAGATCGAGATTTCTCAGATCTGAATTCAAAGAACAAGAGAAGATTTTTTTTTCCGAGAAGGAGAAAGATTGGAAATAGACTTAAAGAAAGAAATTTCCAAAAAAAAAAAATCCCATCCCATGTCTTTTTTTTTTATGCAAGATTTAACATTGGTCACCAACTAGAAAAGTGCCAAAGAATCTAAGTTCATGTTCTCAAATGAACGTGTCCCACCGGGTATGCCAGCTTGATGGACCCGATTCTTCCCTCTCTCCCGCTGCCTCCGTCCCGGGTCTTTCGGGGTACGGCGGAGGGGAGGAGAAGAAAAGATAAGGGTATCAACATCTTTCTTTCTTTTTGTACGGGTATGCCAATTTCACTTTTCTACTTGGAATTTAGAAACGGTGATCCGAAGATCCACCTTCACAAGTAGAAACGGTGATCCGAAGATCCGCTGCCGGTAGGCCTGTTTTTGCTTCCCGAGAGTTGATGAAGGGTCAAACGTTGTCCGTTTGACTTGAAATTTGGCAGGGGCCTTTTGGAGGTATTTTGAGACCATCCGTAGGCTCTGATCGAAGTTTTGAAGTCTTCGACACTGTCGCTGCCGGGAGCTCCTGTCTGGCTGTCGGAGGAGTGAAGTTAGGCCAAATGATGTCGAAATGGCCCGAAACTTCATGTGTACCCCTCTTTTGGCTGCTTTGAAGGATCTTGCAGTTTTTATTTGATTTTGACAAGATCTGGTGCTTGAAGTGGCGCCTACCTATTTATGGCAGGATGTGGCTCCATGTAGCTTTTGGTGTTGAAGGGACATAGTGACATTTTTGGTGTCAACATAAATGTCCTCTAAGTGTATGGGGGCATCATCAGCTTTTACTCTAATAGGAGTTGGTCCCTTTATATGATTGATTGTTTGATGAAAAAAGTTAATGAATATGTATAAGATTGTGTTTTTTTGGAAAATTTTCAAAAAAGTATAAAGTTTTTTACTTATGTTCAATAAAGTACATGAGGATTTGAATATTTCAAAAAGTTATAAAAGTCTTTCACAATTCTTTCAATTAAGTTCTTTCTATAAAAAAATTGTAAAAAATGACAAAAGTACCCTTCCATTATGACATATATTTTTTCTTTTCTTAACATTCTTTATCCCAAAACCGACCATCTTGATTTTGATTCTGATGATCATAACCATTTAATGAATATAGTTTGTAGTCATTTGGGATCCATATAAACGCTTTTCTCAACATCGATACATAAAGGTTGCTGCAGTGGGTCCCCACAAGGTCATTTGCATTGGACTTGATCATTTCTCTTAAATGATTTATTAAAGGAAAATCTGAAAAAACGACATAAGTTATTTTTATTATTTTTGGAACTTTTTACTGGTGAGTAGTTGACTGAAAGAAATATGGAAAACCTTTTATACTCTTTTGAAAATTTCAAATTCTCTTGTACTTTTTTTAAGATGTGGCAAAAGTTTTACACAGTTTAGAAAATTTCCCTAATTTTCTTAGACACTCACTCTTACAAAGGTACAAATTCCTATTTGAGTAAAATTTTTTCAATGACTCAGGTTCTCTAGGTGGACCCCACTGTGGAGTTCCACTCCTGTTAATTTTAGGATTCTTGAAGTCAAAGCCTCGAAGGATCCATGTGTCTTTTAATTTTAGCCAATTAAAATGATCGTATGTCAATTCTAAGATTTGTTGATTCCATTAATAATGAGGAGCTACTATATTACATATCAATCTCTTTACTTAAAAAAAAAAAAAAGAAAAAAAACTTATTTCCATATGTCTGACATTTTTCTTGATATATAATTATATAAGCTGGGTATGTTTCCTTATTTTTTTAGAGGATTTAACAGGAAAAACCACTTTATCCGCACGTGTTACGCAATCAAACACTTTAGCAAGTGGTACACCGATTAGAGCAATTATGCCCAATTTTTATTTTTTTTACCTATTTGACACATCATCGGCACCAACCTTATTTACATTGCATCGGCACCAACCTTATTTACATTGCATAAGGTCGGCATCGACCTTTTTTACACTAAAAGTTGTAATTTTTCAAAAAAATAAATAAATAAATTCTAAGTTAGGGTCAGTGATGACCTTAGTAGTGTAAAATAAGGTCATCGCTGACGCAAGTTTTCTATTTTCTTGACCAAAAGTTGTAACTTTTTTTAGGCATTTTGGGAAAAAAAATTCTAAGTCAGGGCCGGTGATAACCTTAGCAATATAAAATAAGGTCATCAATGATGCAGGTTTACTATTTTTTTAACCAAAAGTTGTAATTTTTTTTGGCATTTTCGGAAAAAAAAACTCTAAGTCAGGGTCGGTGATGACGTTAGCAGTGTAAAATAAGGTCATCACCAACGCAAGTTTCTTATTTTTTTAACCAAAAGTTGTAATTTTTTTAAGGCATTATCTGGAAAAGATTCTAAGTCAGGGTTGGTGATGACCATAGCAGTCTAAAATAAGTGATACAGCATCGGTGATGACGCTATATAAATTTGGAAAGAAAAAATCCTAAGGAAGGGGACCAATACATTTACATCAAGAGGCCCATATGTGCTTCAAATACAACATTTTAAATACAAACAAAAACATTTTATGCATTCAATTGACATTCAATCAATCTATCAACATCCCATATACATTTACTTAAATTGCCTGCACATCTCCTAAGTTTAAAGTTACAAATTGACAACATCCACAATATAACCATACTTCAATTATAAGTTACATTAGGATTAATATCCAAGAATACATATAGCACAATAAATGTAGGGGGAGGTTCACTATAAGCCAAGGGACAAGACCGAGAGTAGAGGGAGGTTAAGATAAAGCACTTAAACATAACTACTCATGCGAAAAATAACAGTTTGAATAACGTTAACCATAGATCGAAAGGAAATTCAATTGATTAGTGGTTGTGTGGAAGAGAGTATACCAAACCACGTTCGATAGCGATGGAAATGTGATGCTCTTGCTCTCACAAAAGTTGGGCTGGTTGTGCATTTGAGGTACTAGCATCGTTGCGGGATAATTCATTCTTGCTTGTATTCTCTAGAGACATTTGTGTACATCCAAATTATATATGATAACATTGAATGTAATGAAGACAAGCATACATAAAAAATGTTCACAAGATGGAAATAATGAACACTAAAAATTTCATGCTTATATGGAATAGTGAACACTAAAAATGTACATTTTATAACAATCCAATATTAAAGATAGATTACGCCCACTTGAAGTAAGAGATAAATAGTTTTGTCTAACACCACAATAGTTAAAGTTCATGTAGAGTGAATTATTGACTTTGCAAGGAAGTATATGATGTATTATCGGTTATTTGTAACCAACTACATTTGTTAATATTGTTAATATTACTTATTAATTGCATTGTATAAAAAAATATGCACTAAAAAATTAGTGCATCTCCAATTTTTACTCTCTTTACAATTTTCGTATTACAAATTTAGTTGGTTGCTTACTGAGTACGGTTTTCTCTTTGCTAGTAAAGTATGAGACCAATATCATTCTAGTTAAATTACCCTAACATTTTTATTTTATAACCTTTATCTTTGTATATGAACCATTCTTTTGATAAATGGTCTGATTAAAAAGAGTTTCATTATTGATCACATGGTGGTTCCCTGATAACAGTTTCAGACGTGGTTCAACTAAAAAGTGGTTTCATAAAGTAACTAGTGACTATTTTTGGAACACGAAATTGCCTAGTTTTTTGTCACTTGACTAAGACATGTTTTTTATATGGATCTCATGCATTTGGGCTGCATCAATGAGGCGGGTTTTGGCAACAGACAAAAAGACCAATCAAATAAAAGAAAAATAATCAAACCATAATCTTAATTTAATTATAGATCCAACTGAACATCAAAAAACAAAATGAATATATTATCTTAAAGCTTTGGGACCAAAATCAACTCAATCCATTTCACAAAACAAGAAAAGTGAGCAAGGAGAACAAATTCATTTTAACTGCCAAAGACGGAAACTGGTCCGGAACATCGTTCTTCTCAACTCAGAAAACCCCAAATTCAGAATCCTACAAACCATAGTCCATTCAAACGAATAATCTATAAATCCCACAACGACGTTGAAGCCCATGTACCATGCACTTCGATATCGTATGTGGGATGGTAGGTGAACCAAAAGAAAGGAAAATACAAAAACATAGAGAGAGACTAAAAAATGGAAGGAGATAGATACATCTGCGGTCAAGATAGAAAAAATAGATGATGGAAAAACCGATCGAAAGCAAAGAGATGCAGTTGAGGAGGAAGTTTGAAGTCTAATGTAAGTGGAAATGGCAGCAACCACGCAGGAGCACTCGTCCAATGTTGATCTTGGCGGTAGTTTGGGAGAGAGAAGAAAAGAATGAGAAGAAATAGGGTTTCGAGCCCTAATAGGATTCGCGGACAGGGTCGGCACTGACCTTATGCAGTGTAAATAAGGTCAGCACCAATGATGTGCCAAATGGGTAAAAAAAATAAAAATTGGGCCCAATTACTCTAATTGGTGCACCACTTGCTAAAGTGTTTGATTGCGTAACACGTACGGATAAAGTGATTTTTTCGGTTAAATCCTCTTTTTTTCAGAATCCTGACTAAACTCATCATTCATTCACTCCCCATCCTAACTCTTCTTTTAATCCATCTTATCTCTCATTGTAAAATGATGCCACAAAAAAACAAAAAAAAAAAAAAAAAAAAAGACTTGGAAAAGCTTGAATTTAAGGATCAAGAACCTTCGAATGGAATCAACTTTTTTCCAAGACACCCAGAGACTTTCATAATAGGTGGCCCAAATGTAAAAAAAATCCTCCCATCTATAAAAACTTTCCCACTACTCATGCCGTTATTCTACAAAATTGACACCCATGGTTAGGGTTTGGATTAGGCCCTTAAAAGTATATCCCTTTCCATCTTATAGTTTCTATTTTCCCGCTTAAAGATAATTACGGAAAAAACGTTCAAATTAATTTGAGTTTATTTTTGTATATACCCTATATGATTTTTAGAATTTGTAAATAGGCCCTTTTGGTTTCAGTATTTTTATCTATGACTGTTTTTTCATTTTGATTCCTTCCATGTCTGAAAATGAGTATTCTTATAACCACCATAAGTCTTTAGAATAAAATAACACTTTCGCACTTCTCTTTATCCCTATATGCATGATTTTAAATGCTTGGATTTGTTTTTCTCTAAAGCTTGTAACATTAGCAATTAATATAATACATTTAATGGGAGAGAGTAACCCTATATAAACTCATTTTCTTTTATCCAATATGGGGCATAATTCATTAAGTTCAAAATTGGTTATAATATATACTTATAATTGGTTATAATTGACCCAATCAATGCATGACCCATTATTAGATTGATAAAAGTTTCAAAATAACCAATTAGGCTTCATGTGCATGAGAGAGTCTTTGAGAAAGAAACCATGGGACTTGGGATAAAACAATAGCATTTTTGTAAATAATGATTTACTAATTTTTATTAAATGGATGTACGGCTAGAGCCGCCACTTTTATAAAAACTCAACACATATCTCTTAGTCGTTTCCCATTCTTGTTAAGATTTCTTATTTTGGGGACATGGAAGGTATTAAAATAAATAAGTAGGGGTATATACAAATAATGAAACCACACGTGTTTGTTTAAAAATTCTATAAACCTTAGGGTTATATATAAAAAAGCTCAAATAGTTTTTTTTATAATATGGGTTTTTATTGTGATGATTACATGAAGATTCCTTAAAAGCATGTGCCTTTTACTAATTAATACTTAATTCGGTATTAAAGTAATGGATTTTTAGCCACTTGAAATGATGTTATGATCAATTCTGGATCTATTTGATTCCATTAATAATGAAGAGTTGATATATATATATATATATATATATATGTTACCTAATGATCTCTTTCCCTTTTTGTTAAAATGGAAAAAACCAATTTCCAAATATTAGACATTTTCTTTGATACATAAATTAGGTACTGGGCTTGGTGCCAATTTAGGGGGCCCTCACATCAGAGAAGTCCTTAGGAGAGTCTTTCTTTATACATATACATATACATATACATATACATATACATATATATATATATATATATATATATGATAGTAAGAGTTTTTATCGGAAAAAACACTTTAGGTGGGCACTAGATTGAGCATGGAACATTAGACAAGCATGCACTAATTAATAGCAAATTCCTATAGAAAAACCCACTATTTTTACTATTTTTCTTATGGAATCACTATCGATCTTCATTTTCTAAATTGGGAGCTGCCAGCGACCATGGACAGATATAAACTCCTCACCTATCTTCCTTCTTCTTCTCTTCTCTCAGGTGGGTGCTTTTGTAGTGATTCCTACTGGGGCAGATACAGGACATGTGCCATCTTCCAACTCATCTGCGTCTTGGTAAATCACCCACCACTTTCTTTTTTTTTATTTGTGGGCGGGCCCCACTCGTCAAGAACGGTTATGATCACACATGATTTTGATGATGATATCCACTAAACTATTTTACCCATTATCTTATAACAGGGTTTGGTGCTCATTTCATCCTACCTTTTTCTGCTGAAACCTCCGGAATGTGGGGCAGGGAATCTTACTGTGGCCTTCATTGCACCTTTTAGAGATTGGAATCTTTTACACGTCCATCTCTCTAATTGCCCTCGGCAATGGAGGATATCAGCCGTCCATTGCAACCTTTGGGGCTGATCAGTTTGATGAAGAGGACCTAAGAGAGAATCACTCAAAGGTGGCCCTTTTCAGCTATTTTTACTTGGCTTTGAATCCGAGGTCCCCCTTTTCCAATGCCATCTTGGGTTATTTTGAGGATGGTGGGAGATGGGCAGTGGGGTTCTGGTTTTCTAGTGGGTCTACTTCTGTGGCATTGGTGTATATTGTTGAGTCCAGATTACAATTTGTTATATCTTCACCGTGAGTGGACCAATAACACTCTGACACATCATCCAAGGTGATCCGGACTCTATATTGTTCCTTTGTGACCCCACAGTATAAGCAATTTTAAGCCAGGTGGTAATCCATTGCCTAGGTTCTTCCAAGTGATAGTTGCTGCAGTGAAGAAATGGAGGGTGGAGATGTCGGTGGCATCCAAATAAAAATCTTGGGTCTGCCATTGATTGTAACAACCTACCTGTTTTATACTAGGGATTGGGTTTGGAGAAGAGAGGAAGAAAGAAGAAGGTGAGAACTTTATACCTACAGGGTCGCCTTCTATCCTTAACAAAGAAAATAAAAGTCGATAGCGACCACAAAAAAAAAAAAAAAAAGGATTTTCCTATTAGGTGCATGTTTGCCTAACGTTTCCTATTCTGTCTAGTGCCCACCTAAAGTATTTTTCCGATAAAAACCCCTTATAGTAAATAATCTTGTGCTGTGTAATTAATATAGGCCTTGGCCAAGGCCCAACTCATAAGATTGGTCGAGTGAGTCCATAATGAGTTTGATTAGGGTAGAACTCTTTTCAAAATTCTTTTTTTTTTTGGGTTGGAGGGTAGAACTATTTTCTAAAGAGCGTTATTCTTTTTTCAATCACAAACTGTGAAGAAATTTGTCCGGTTTCTATTTTCATGCGAAGCCATAGAAACATCAGAATTTATTTTGACCAGTTTGTATTCCAAATCAAGGATCCCTTGGACCATTTCATCCGAGAGGTTTTGGTTTTTTTGTTTGCTCATATGCACTTCAGGTCCAGTTTACATTATTTAAATACAAGACCTGACCAGGCCAAATTGGACCCTTAGGGGTAATAGGTCCATTCGGTTTTGAGTACTTGTGCAGGTTGTTAAATCCACTAGTAAGCATGGAACCAAATCTAATGTTCGCCAATGCTTGAAATATAGACTGTGAAAAAGGCCTGGTTCACACTCAACCAAAATATCTAAGATTCCAATAGGATTTGCTTAAATTGGTCAATAGGCCAGTAGTCTTTAACATTCACAAACATAAAAGTGCTACTAGCTCGGGAAAAACATAAAAATATATTAAGTTTCAAGATTTTATTATAAATATTATTATAATTTCTTCAAAAAGAACATAGAATAATGATGATTTTACCGAAAAAACAGATTAGGTGACCACCATACTAAAAAGGTAATTTTAAGTGCCCTTGCACCAAATCAGTCAGAAAATGTAATTTTTTTAAACATTCTCTACTAGGGTCCTTATCGACCTTTTTTTTTTTTATAATGTTAAGGGTCCCTAGCGACCTTGCGTTTGACTTGTTTATACATTTTAGGGCTTAGAAGCCT
The DNA here is from genome assembly GCA_003546025.1 of Camphora micrantha. Taxonomy (NCBI): domain Eukaryota; kingdom Viridiplantae; phylum Streptophyta; class Magnoliopsida; order Laurales; family Lauraceae; genus Camphora; species Camphora micrantha. The sequence goes on along the minus strand of QPKB01000003.1, from coordinate 26,603,037 downwards.
GCTTTTCTCTCTTCTTTGTTTCCTTCTTCTTCCTTGGCGTTGACTGCGACTCCACATTAGTTGCCAGGCGTATCCACAGTAGTTCCTAGCGGTCCTCTATCGAGCCATGGGGACATGAAATTAGGAATTATGAAAAAGGTTTTTGAAAAATAAAAATTCATGTTTAGGGCAAAGTACAAACTCCACATTTCCATTGGACTGCCCCAAACAATAGCATATACACTTTAATGCTCTCCACCAAACAACAACATGTGGATTTAATGGTCTTCAAGATGTGAGAATATCCTATAGAGGGGAAGCAAGTCGAGCATGGTGGATTTTTTCCAAGAACAGGGAATGAGGGATGAGTTTCATGCATTTATAAGCGTACACCGCATGGTCAATAGAGACCCTTAACATTACAAATAAAGGTTGATTAAGATCCTATAAACAAATTAAATGGGAGTTCTGTAAAGGTTAATTAGGATGGACCGCAGAGTCTCAATCAACCTTTAACATTGCAAATGAAGGTCGATAGGGACTCTAGCAGAGAATGTTAAAAAAAAAAAACAAACATGAAAACCATTTTTTCCATACACTAAATACAAAAATAAAATAAAAGGCCATATATTCCTAATTTCCAACAATTATATATGCAAGCCATTAAAACCAAAAGTAGGAAAAAAAAAAAAAAAAAAAAAAAAAAAAAAAAAACGAAAGCTCAAAAATAAAAATTATGATCCATCACTTACCTTGTCCTTGGTTGACACACCACTCACTTCAGCTACCATCATCAAGAAGGAATTGGAGAAATGACCTTAAACATATAATGCAACATATTATACTGAATGTGGGAGGAAAAAAAATGATAGAAACATAGTGAATGTGTAAGAGAGAGAGACTTGATGTGAGGGGTTTTTTAGGGACTTGACGTGAGAGGTTTTTTAGGGATGAGATTAACTAAGAGCCCATTTGGATGTTTACAGAATACAATATTTAGGTTAATATTAAAACATCACAAGAATAAAATAATATAGAATATAATAGTGTAATATTAAAATATTATACTAGTTTTATTGTTTCACAATTTTTGAAGAATATTACATATTTTAAAGTGAGTTGTTTGTAAGGTACTATGATTTTAATATATATTAAAAAAGTCCAAAATAACATTAAGTTAATGTTATTAGAATAATTTTTTTTATTAAATACTTAATTTATATATAATTTACCATGTCTGGATGAAAAAGTAGTGTGGTAAAGTCATGTTCAGCTGCCGATTTTTTTACTAGAAGCCGTTTTTCTTTATCACATAAAACTATGTAAAGTGTAGTAAAGTCAATACAAATGACAACCACTTTACAACTCTCTCTCTCTCTCTCCCCCCTACTGTACTTAACCACATATTTCATTTTACCTTACTTTACCTCATCTTTTACTATGATGTGACATCAATATTTATTTTACTTTACCACACATGTAAACAAACATGCCTTGAACTAGATGTGACATATTATCTCTTCACCATATTTAGATGAAAAACTAGTGTGGTAGAGTAAAATCTATCCGCCATTTTTTGTATCATAAACTTAATTATCACAAGTCACCAAGGGCGGCTCTACGTATATCACAGTGGGGTCAATTGACCCCACTAAGATGTTAAAAAGTCTCTAATCAAAACAAAATTTATGTCATGGCTCGAAGTGATGAGAAGCTTTTGACCCAACTCACCCACATTTTTGTGACAAATTTATCCTTGCAAAGAGTCAAATATTACTAGTTTATCCTTGACCCCACTCACCCACATATGCTTTCCCATTTCAACTCTCGACTTGGACATGAAGAGTTGCCCTAATAGAATTAAGTGCTTGGTCCTCCATCACCGGAAAGCAATCCAAATCGGTAAGCACGTACGGTTCTCGTCTCTCTCTGTCTTTCTCTCTCTAGATTTGTATATCTTTCTCATAATCTCTCAATCTCCATCTCCCTTGGTTGTGTCTCTATTTTTCAAGCCATACCGGCATACACATACATGTGGTTGAGTTTGGCTCAATCACATAGAGAGATTAGGTGGGTAAGTTGAGAGAGAGAGAGAGAGAGAGAGAGAGAGAGAGAGAGAGGGGTGGGCATTTGAAAATGGGTATGTGGAAATGGGTATTTGGAAATGGGTTTTGGAAATCAGGAAATGGGTATTTGGAAATCTCATGAGAGGCATCAATTTCATGATTGTTGGAAATTGGGTTTTAAAATTGGGTTTTTGAAAATGGATTCTTGTTAATGGGTTTTTGAAAATGGTTTTCTGAAAACTGTTTGTTTCGATGTTGTATACTACATATGTTATTACGCATCATAATACAATGGATTCGTTCCTTGTAGTTGTATAGGGCTGTTTTATTTGTTATTGTATATGAGTGGGTGTTATCACATATAAACTTATTGGGATTTGAATTGTTGAATAGATGATTGTTTGGTCACATATATTGAAAATGATATGTTTCATAGTGTTGATAATGAAGCTATTATGTAACGATTTCAACACATGAAAATCTGAGGCAGCTGTAGGACTTCATGTATTTGGACTTTCCTTTTGAATTAAGAACTAGTAGCACAATAACTCGTGCTAAGCACGGGCATGGCCCACATGGCTAGGGTCCCCACTTCATCTTACTACTTTTGACATATTTTTTGTTAAACAATCACATATTGATATTATGTGGTGTGGTAGAGGTTAGTCAAGGCAAAAGGTTGTGACTTTGAATCTCATTACCTATATATTTTTAGATTTTTACCAAAGCACTATTTAAAAAAGTCAAAATTGAAAGAAATCCATACAAAATTGAATCTAAAGCCCTCGGTTTAATATACGATAATTTGCCTTAGATGTAATCAATCTTACCTGGGAAATCAACGTTTTTCTATTAGCATATTGTATCTTGTTAAAAACACTTCATCTTTCTAAAAACACGTCCTCTCCCTCTCTCTGATCAGACGGTGGATGGTGGGCCAAACAGTGCTCGCCTTGCATGGGTCCACCACCTACTGGGTCGCCCGTGGGTCCTCCTTCGGATTCACGGATCAGATGGGTCATCGGGTGGCCCACCTGAGTCTCAGCCTCAACGCAAGAAAATGAAGTTTTGGGAAACACTATACTGTTTGGATTTCTAAGTCATCTAAAACACTTCCTCTCCCCTATCTGATCAGACGTTGTTGGGCCCACCTCACACGGGTCCACCACCTACTGGGTCGCCTCTGAGTCCTCCTTCTGATCCGCGGATTAGATGGGTCATTGGGTGGCCCACCTGGGTCCCGGCCTCAATGCAGGAAAATCAATATGTTTATATAAGATCATATATCCTATGTATTATCAACGCCTAGGTGGATTCAAGGAATGCAAGATACTTAGTTAGTTTCAGTTCCCCCCTAATAATACATCAACGAGTATTATGATCTCAAAAAAATTCGATGATCTCGTCCATTCTCGATTCCCCCTTGATAATACATCATCTACATCCAACATTCATGGAATCAAGTTCAGTTATTATGATAAATTACCGCAGGAGAATCAACGCAGTAAACAAGAAAATCAGTTGGTCTATATATTATCAATAATATTTTTTAATTGAAGGAATAAGATAAGTCTGGGTCATTTGAAATTAGTTTGTCTATGTATTATCAATACTATTTTTTAATTCAAGGAATAAGATAATTATGGGTCATTTGGAATCAGGAATCCAGACCACATTAAAAGACACATTTCCACATGAATAATGAAAAAGCAAATACTTTACACATTTCCACATCAAGTTCTGTGTTTGTTTCCTTTGGGTCATGTTGATCACCTGATCAAAATTAAATCAAATATTTTTTTCTTAATTATATATTTGCCTTAGATGTAATCAATCTTACTTGGAAAAGTAATGTTTTTCTATTAGCATATTGTATCTTGCTAAAAATACTTCATCTTTTTAAAAACACGTCCTCTCCCTCTTTCTGATCAAACGGTGGATGGTGGGCCAAATAGTGCCCACCAAGCATGGGTCTACCATCTATTGGGTCGCCCGTGGGTCTTCTTTCAGATCCACGGATCAGATGGGTCATCGGGTGGCCCACCTAGGTCCCGGTCTCAACGCAAGAAAATGAAGTTTTGGGAAACGCTATACTGTTTGGATTTCTAAGTCATCTAAAACATGTCCTCTCTCCTCTTTGATAAAACGCTGTTTGGCCCACCTCGCATGGGTCCACCATCTACTAGGTCGCTCGTAGGTCCTCCTTCTAATCCTCGGATCAGATGGGTCATCAGGTGGCCCACCTGGGTTCCGGCCTCAACACAGGAAAATCAGTATATTTTCTTTTTAAGGAAGTTATGTGGGTTGGTTAGTGAGAATGGAGAGAGAGGAGAGTGGAGAGGGAGAGGAGATACTGACACCTGAAGCTCTGTGGTTAAATGAAGGGAAGATACTTCCCTTAGTAATATAAATTAGTAACAATGTATTAAAATTATGTTTATTTTTATTTGAGAATTCAATATTATCTTTATGGAATACTCGGAAATAGATTATTTGAGAATTTTATATTTTGTTTGTCAAATTATCGGAAGTAGATTACAGATGTTGATAAAGGAGAAAAAAAGTTTATTCAATTTGCGGAAGATAAGTCTTTTATTGACCCCAATGACTCGAATTCCTGGAGTTGCCCCTGCAAGTCACCTTTTCCTTTTCATATAAAATATGGTAAAGTGTGATAAAGTAAACTCAAACAAAAAGAAACTACAATTTACAACTCTCTCTCACTTTACTTCACCATATATTTTATCTTATAATTACTTTACCCCACCTTTACCATGATATGATATTTACCTTTACTTTACTTTACCATACATGTAAACAAGTACATCATAATAGATTTGGTGAAGTCCTTTACTGTACTCTACCACTTTGTAAACTTCATTTTGAAAGATTTTTATATTGTAAAAAGTTTTTTACTGGGGAGAGCTATAGGAGAAAATATTGAGTTTTTTTAAAGAAAATAATATTTTCTTCATATTTTTCTTGGGTTACCAAAAGCACATAATTACCAACCGCACATGATTCTTGTATATTCTTGTGCATCCAAACAAGCCCTAAATATAATTATAATAGGTATAAGAGATAATCATATATGGGAGATGCTCCTATGAAAGCATCTCTAACCTTACTATGAGAGATAACGTGGGGGGTCCTCACATCCATATCCAATGTCAAAACTTAAATATGAGGGCCCCCACCTTTATCTCTCATAGGAGCATCTCCCATTACACACACACACATATATATTTAGTAATACATCTTTAAGGAGAAAGCCATGTGAATGAGTTGGATGATATAGTAAAAGGGCATGCTTTTTTTGTAGCGGAAAATTTTCCACGGAAAACCCATTTTTCAGGCGTTTGGTGTGGAACAATTCTACGGAAACGCTTTCTTCCTTCATCAGCATTTTCCTTACTAATGCCGGAAATGGGTTTCCTATGGGGGCTATGGGAAATGGATTTCCTCGCAAAACTTCTCCCTCTTTTCCTCACTCTTTTCCATTTCAACCCAAACCCTACACTCTATCATTTATTATTTCTTTAAAATAAATTATTTTTTGGTGTTGAAGAAATAATATACACGTTAAGTTATTTTCTTCAAAAAATTGTTTCACCAAAAACAAGAAAATTTGATTTTCTATAAGGAATCCACAGCCACACCAATCAACATTACCACCAATTCAATGAGGAAAAAAAACTCGCACCAAACATGAATTTCTAAATTCCGTGGAAATCCTTTTCTAAGGTTTCCATTTCTATTGAATTTGCTAACGTGGCAATTTCTGCTTTCCGTGAAAAGGGTGTGTACACAAACGTGTCCTATGGGATGCCATCATGACACGGATGATACTAAGCATTAGATTGTATAGGCTACAATGTAGGCAATCTGGTCCATGATTGGCATAACTACAATTTTTTTAATATAGTGATACTCATTCCACATTTAAGCAAGTTTGCCACATGAGCATCCTATAGCCATTGGATATGTGTGGCAGTATACCAATGACGTATCATAAAATGAAATAGAAATTGTGTGGGGGTTTTAAGGCGATTAAAGGGGTCCACATGCTTGAAAGTCTAATGAAAATAAATGTTAAAGATTTGTAATTTTTAAAAGTAGACCCCCTGTACTATGATTTCTAAGAGTGAGCCAAATACTTTAATTTCTAGACGGTAGATCCCCTTGCATTTCCCTATTTTTATAGAAAAATCTCCTCAATTGTTACTCTAATATGGATCTAAAAAAAACGAAAAACATAAAATTAAAGTGCGTAATCAGTGAGTCATTTACAAGTTTTAGTTTCTACAGGAGAATTTTCTTCTACGACCCAATTGCATTAGGGGTGTTCATGGATCGGGTCAGCCCGAGCCCAGCCCACCTTGGGAAGGGCTTGGGCTAAAGGTTTTCGTACTCGGGTAGGGCTCGGACTTTTTTCATTTAGGCCCGTTTACTTAAAGGATGGGCCTGGATTCAGTGGTAGAAAGCCCAAGCCCATTCCGGCCGAGTATATAAAAAAATATTGTTGGATAAGGGATTCAAAGGCAGTACATCTTAGATGCACACGTGTGTCACAACCACTGAGCTACTACTTAAAATCAAATAAAAGTCCCTGTTTTATTTTTACAAAGTAAATTCAGGGTGGACCACCCCTTACCATTTTCAGTTGGGACGGGCTTGGGCCAGCCACTTAAGGCCCGATTCGGGGCTTGGGCCGGGCCTAGACCTCAGCCCAGCCCAACCCGCCCCATGAAGACCCCTAAGCTGCACCCCTGGTCCAATTTTATGCTCACTGAACCTTTACTTACTAATAGATTGAGTTTCAAAAAAGATATATGAGATTAAAAGACTGTAGATTTTAAGGTTGTTAAATCAAGGGTTAGAATAATCTGAAGAGATTGATTTTTCATTACCCTTACTTGTAATGAGACCCTTTACATCCATCTTACCCTGATAATAAAAATGCATCCAAGTAAGCCTCATAAGCGGAGCACTAAAGCAAAGTAATAGGTTTGCTAGTGGGTGAAGATCTTTGCTAATCAGTTTTATTTATTTATTTATAAACAACAATTTGTTCAAACCAAAACAGGTGTGAACCAGAAGACATCGAAAATGAAATCCACTGAAGCCCCCTCTGTAGCTGAGGACTGTCTAATCTACATACTATTAGTCTATTAGAGGATAAACCTTTGTTGTCCTACCTCTCAATTTCCTGTCCATTCGACACTGCCACATCATTAGAAAGACAAAAATGAAGCTAGTTGGTGAAGTTTTTTTTTTTTTTTTTTTTTTTGCTTATGACATATAGGGTGTCCTAGCCCTTTGGACACCTTAAGGGCTTAGGGAAGAAAGTCGGGTAAAATTCCTTTGTAGCTTAGTGTGGTAGTACAGTCTCAAACTCACAACCTCCGAATGTAAACCGTGGTCCTAAGCCAACTAAACTACCCTTGGAATTAACACATTGAAGTTGTTTCTCAATAGATGGAGATGCACAAAACCCCAAGTGTCTAATCTATACTTGTCACAATAGGAACATTCTAATCCTCTTCTATGAATCCATCTAGAGTGAAGCTACCTTTATATTGATCAACTTCATGTATCAAGTGTAATATCAAAGAGTAGCCACGGTTAACAGTGGTTTCTCTTTGATTCTCAACAATAAAATTCCAATGAATCCCTTTTTCTTTCATGACTTCAATAAGTTTCATCAAACAAAGAAAGTGGGTAATGGTTTTGAACTTAGTCCTCATTTGATCTAGTGATAATTGTTTGGTCATTGATGTGTTTTGGGGTAATATTTTCATCGTATGGAAGTAACGTAGTTGGACCTGTGTTTATTTGGTCTAATCTGATTCAGTCCCACCAATTTCGTCCTGGCTCCATCAAATTGAACTCGATACAGAATCTACAACGTAGTTAGGGATCGAGTTGGGCATTTTCAGGTTTTGGTTTGTATTTGCTCGTATATACACTTCCATTCCGGTTTGTATTGTATCGATATTGGACCCGCCCATGTTAAGTTGCACTTCAAGGGCACGTTTCTTTATTAAAATTTAAGGAATTTCTGTTTGGGGAATCTCTAAATTTCCAGACAGTGGATTTTTCAGATGCTCTTTTGTACTTGAGTATCCAGAAATCCCACATATAATAAGTAAAGATGCTGGAATTCCTGAATTCCCAAAAGGTCATTTGAGACCTTTTAGGTGCCTGAAATTTTGTTAGCCTATTTTTTTACAAGAATTTCTGACAAGAATTCCACAAAAAACCAAAGGGGCTGGAATTCCTGAATCCGCAAAGGTCATTTGAGACCTTTCAGGTAGCTGAAATTTTTAAATGTTTATGAAGAAATATTGCTTTTACAAATGCCATGGGACAATGTGTCACATCATGTCTAAAAATCCCTAACATGACAAGTTCCTTTTAAAAATTCTAATAAAAACACAAGCTAGCAAAATTCTAGTCTCATGAGAGGTATTTGACCTCTGAGAATTGAAGAAATCTGGCCCTTTTGTTTTTTGGTGGAATTTCCGGATGGTCAAGTAACAAGAAGCATCTAGGAATCCCATCATGTTTGAGAAAAGAATTTCCATATGGGGAATTTTGAAATTCGCAGACATGGTGAAATTTTTGAATGCTCCCTCTGTACTTGAACATCAAGAAATTACACCAATGTTGAAATTTATAAATTCTCAAAAGTCATTTGAGACTTTTTAAGCGGCAAGAATTATGAAATGCATATTAAGAAACATGACATTTGTACGTGCCACGGGACAAGATGTCACACCATGTCCAAAAAGACTCTAATATGACAAATTCCGTAAAATATTCTAGTAAAGAAACATGCTTTTAGCGGCAATGGGTCCATTTGGATTTGAGTTCATGTACAGTTTTTTTTTTTTTTTTGGGCGGGGCAACGTTTGATAGACCATTGATGGCCCTGTCAAAAAGGCCTGGTTCACAAACAACCTAAGGGATTGTTTGGTATCTCTATTATTTTTTTATAGATCAATTTAAAATAGTGCCATTAAGAAAAGAGCCATAAAAAAAGAGGCTAGAATAAAAAAAACACATTTGGTAACACACAAATATATTTTAAATACCTCAACTCTATACTTTAAAATCCAAAAGCTCTATTTCTCATCTGCCCACTCTTGGAGCATTTGGATTTTAGAGGATTTGCCTCTAAATGTCTAAAGCGCACAGTATCTAAAATCTTATGCTAAATGCTTTAATTGTTCAAACCTCTGTCCTATTTAGATATTTAGAGAAATAAAGACATGAAATAGGGATGCCAACCATGAACTAAGTATCTAAAGATTCCTCCCGGATTTGATTGAATCGGTCAATGGGCCGGTAGTCTTCAACAATTGCAGACATAAAAATGCTATTAGGTAAAGATCGAATCAATCTAAAGGCTGATATCTTAACATGGTATTTTGTGCACATGGGCCCACTTTTTTCTTTTACATATGCTAAATTTAAAAGAAATGATTGTATACAAGAAAGCCAGGGACCTTAGTATCTCCTAAGCACTTTTCTCTCCTTTTGGGACCTTCCATCCCCACCATCCATGCACGAATCGAGACAGCAGAATTGAAGGTGGAGCCCAAATATCCTATGTGCAGGAGAAAATGATCCTTCGTCCTTAACATAACGCAAGCAATCGAATATATGATGTTGGGTACTGAAATCTTTATGTACTTATAGGGCACGTTTGTGTACATGCCGTGGAAAATTTCCTCTTCCGCTAGAAAAAAATTTTCCGTCCTATGCTCAAAATTTAATCTTTGAGGAATTGCGGTAAACTTAAACTCCATTTTGCAGTTTCAAAAATGAGTGGGCACCACAAAGATAAGGGTTTCAGATTCGATTTTGATTGGCAATTTTAAATTTGACCAGAAGTAACTTCACTGATTTTAAAATTTTGCTTGTTTTCTCCCTGTTCCTGTCTTATGCAACTAACTACTTTATTGCTTTATCAAAATCTCTTATCTACTATCCATTTTTATTCTTTTGTTTTTTTCTTTTGCAAATGCTGTGTTTTCATCCAAATTCTATTATTCCCTTTCTACTCCAATTCCATTCCCTTTCTACTCAAATTTTCCTATGAGAGTCGCTAATGCCACGTACCAAGCTTCTCCTTCCACATCCATATTCTTTCCAAAATTTCTCTTTGCACACCTCATTGTCCCCAAAATACCCTTCTCTCTCTCCCTCTCCCCGCCGCCTTGCCCTGAGTGAGATAGGGAAAAGGAGAGTGAGAGAGGAGGGAGGAAGGGAGAGAAGGAGGAAGAAGGGAGGAGGGAAGGCTAGGTGGAAGGGGTGGTTAGGCGATGGGTAGAGGGCTGGGCGGGGTTAGGAGGTGGGTGGCGAGAAACGAGAGGGAGAGAAACATGGAAAAGGAGATGGAGAGAGGGAGAGGGTTAGGCATGTGTGGAGGGGGGCGACGAATAAGGAGAGAGAGAGAGAGAGAGAGAGAGAGAGAGAGAGAGATGTGGGGGGGAGGGGGCGTGGGCGGCAAAAGGGAGGGGTAGTTTGAGGATTTTCTAGGGCTCGTTTGACACTTTACCAATACAATCAAAGTCAAGTAAAGCCTTCATTTTTCAGATAAGATGTCACATCAAATGCACTTTATTTAAAACTCCCTCCATCTTTTTTATACAAAAAGTCAAAAAGCAACTATCTTTATCTATTAAAATACAAAAAATTTCACTTTTCCATACAAAAAGTCAAAAAGATTCCATAATAAACAACTAAAAATAAAATACCATCATAACCGGCTTATACTTTATTATTTCTTAAAAATCAATTTTACTTGACTTGACTATATTAGTAGAGTCACCAAACTGACGCTAAAGAGTATTTTGGTCATGAAAAAAAGTGATGTGGAAAGAAAATCTTTCGTTGTGGCATTATCAGCTTTTTTTTTTCTATTCTATACCTATTTCACTATCATTTGGATTATTTAAACAGGTATTCATAAACTTCTTCTTATTTTTTTATTTTTTTTAATGCATGAATATTTAAATTAATATGCTAATTTGAATAACTCTACTATCCTGAGAGAAATTTAATTTCCTCAATCCCCACTCTTTTCTTCGAAATATCAAACATGTCAAGTGACGACTCGGGCGGGACTCAAATATCTAGTCAATCGCGCGGCCGTGCCCACTGCTCATTGCTTGCACATGAAGCAAAGCCTCAACCAATCGTCAAACGCGCGACACGTGACATACACCTGTCTTCAAGAAGCTTAACAAAAAAAGGGAAGGAGCCAAGTAAAGCAAAAGCCTCTCCAGGGGCCAGGGCCAGGGCAGTAGAAATACAACACCGATCCAATACATTTCCATGGAAAAGAAATCTCCCAATCTCCTCCTCCTGCTTCTCCTTCTTCTTCTTCCTAATTTCTCTTCTCACACCGTCCTTTGTAGTCAGGAAAAGGAGGACATTTACATAAAGATGGCGACAGTTGGCGGAATTTCTCACACTCCTTCAAACGAAAACAGTTTAGAGAAGGAAGAGCTCGCTCGATTTGCTGTCCAAGAACACAACAAGAAACAGGTGTTTGTGTCTTTCCCCATCTTTTCCAAGGAAAATGGATGAAAAATGATTTCTTCGAGTTTCTAGGGTTTCATTTTTACACTCCAAAAAAACATTTTTGGGCGCGTTTCAAATGCTTGTTCTTTGATACTGTACGAAATGGTTTTCTACTCTCAAGAGAAAGGAAACACATTTCACCGGGGAAAATGTTTTCACTAGAACAACAAATAGTAGAATCTTGATTATCCATGGAAGGTTGGGATTCACTGATTCAATTGATCATCTTGCAGAACGCTCTTCTTGAGTTTGCGCGATTGGTGAAGGCAGAAGAGCAAGTTGTTGCTGGCACTTTGCATCATCTTACTGTTGAGGTGATAGATGCTGGTAAGAAGAAGCTTTATGAAGCAAAGGTCTGGGTCAAACCATGGATGGATTTCAAGGAACTGCAGGAATTCAAGCATGCTGGTGATTGCCCCTTCACCTCTTCTGATCTTGGCGCCAAGCTAGGTAATGAGTCTAAAACCCCATGTTTTTTTTTTGGTATCTGTTTGTTGATTCGAACGATCAAATTTCATATTATTGCATTCCTCAATATTGTGGTTGACTAGAGAATTCTATTGCATATTTTTCTGTTGATTGGTGTGTGCATCTCCTTTTGGAGACATTAAAGATTATAGTGTAAGTCTAATCTTTAATCTCAAAACTTTTGATGAAGATTAGGTCTGTGTAGCCTGAACGTGATGGGGGTCATCACTGGTAATGAGCATGCTATCAGCTTGTCAAAAGAACACCTTTTTGAAGGGGTAGCTATGAAAAATGTTGAGGACCATTTTGACTTAGTGAATATCTAAAATCTTTTTACAGCTCTACTTAGCTAACTAAGCATGAGGTGCAGTTTTTAAGTTGATACAGGGCTTTTGTTTGGTGAAAAACTTGTCTGGAGGAATGATATAAGAGGTTTCATGTAGGCTTCTTCTTGAAGATTTCCATTTAAGAAGGCAATTTTTGAAAAAAATAAGTTGAAACTGCTGTTGTTGAGTGGAGGCGACTGTAATGAGAAGTTGTATAGAGGTTATTTTGAGTACTAAAGCAAAAGTTTCCTTGTAGTCAAATTCCATAATCATACTTTTAGCTCTAGCAACCAACTGCGCTTTGTAATGCTCAAATGAACCATTTGGGTCAGTCTTGACCAGAGGCATTGAGTTCCGTATGTGAGTTCTTTTCAAGAGCAACTAATTCCTCAGCCATGTGTTGGTGCCATTTTGGATGAGCAGCAGTGGCGCACCCAAGACCCAAATAGGTAGTTGGATTTTGTGGGCAAATCCAAGATTTTCCCGTGAGTCCCATGGAAGAGGCATTGAGCCCCATGGAAGAGGCATTGAGTTCCATATGTGAATTCTTGTCAAGAGCAACTAATTCCTCAGCCATGTTCTGGTGCCATTTCGGATGAAACAGCAGTGGCGCACCCAGGACCCAAATGGGTAGTTGGATTTTGTGGGCAAATCCAGGATTTTTACGTTAGTTTTGAGGGCAGACCTGGATTTCATGTTGATTTTGGAGGCAGATCCAAGTACTCATGCGAGTTTTGAATGCGGCCCCAAGTCCGACGGGCGGTGGTTCCCATAACATTATATGTGAGTACACCCTTGAGAAGAAGCTTTTTTGGAACTTGTGGGTTTATAGAAGGAATGCATGCTGGAGAAATAAGAAGGTTATGAGTGAAGAGGGTAAACAACAAAATTCTGAAGCAACTCTTTGTGGTACATATCTCGTCCAAGTAGGGTTGTGGTACGTCTTGTTCGAGTAGGGTAAGTCCAATTGATGAGATTCAGGCCCAGTGTCAGAAGACTGGTTAATGGAACTGTCAGTCTGAATAGATGTCTATCTATCTCCAAAGTGAGAGCCTGAGGTAAGTTTTTTCTTTCTTTCTTTGAGCTGATCATTCTGTCTCTTTTGGTGAATAGAAGAGCTACAGGACATATATAGGGTTAACACATTCTGAATATCTTTTTATTTGGTGAAAAAAAAAAAAAAAAGAGTTGTATAAGTAATGAAAGAAAGTATGAGGTGATATTGATGGTTGGTAGACCTTGGAGTCTACTTCCTAATTTGTCTTACAAATCAAATCACTCTATGAATAGCTCATAATGGAAGAACATGTTTCAAACATCTCATTTCTCCTAGATACTAGCTATTCAATCTGCTGCTAACTGGGAAGAGTGATGCTAGAAAGGATTTTGAAATGAAGTTCCTCCTCAGATTTTCAATATGGATACTCTAATGGCTATAATCTAAACCTTGATAATCGTACCTTTAAGACCTGAAGTGTTGGCACATTATTAGGCTTAACTGGTTTTCTGTTGTGCATAACTGCTATACCTTATATGTAGTGGAGGGGTGAAGATATTGAGTACTGCATGTTACTGATAGTCCTGCCACTAGTCCCTCAGATCACTGGAGCAAGGATTTACAATCCCTTGCAGACCTTCCCTTTGATAGGATTTCATTTTGGTCTCACAGCTGAATCTTACTTTGGATTTTGTTTGAGTAACTGAACAGAAGTAATCAGTGGTAAACAAGTATTTCTTTATTTGTACAGGTATGGTACCAGTGTGGGCCTCACCTGGGTTTTATATAACTTCTTCCATTGCTTCTTAAAATCTGGTTGTTGCCTCACCTGGGTTTTATACAACTTCTTCCATGGTTTCATAAAATCTGGGTCCCCTGACCCTTACCTGTATTTCTGCTGGGCAAGAATTTTGTGAGCTTTACCATGCACCATTTGTTGTTGCACCAACGATAAAAGATGGTAGAACACACGGTTGCTGACCTATGATTATGCTGCAGACATGGATTTAACACAAAAAAAGAAAGTACTGGATATGTTATGATACATATATATGACCACTTTGAAGAGCCTGGGTATCATAGGTTGAGAGGTTTTTGCTTTTTTGTTTTTCCCCCAAAAGGATTCAGAGTAGGCTGTCATATGTTTTAGCAATCATGGATTATCAATGGACTAAAATTATTCTGAATTGAACCCCTCTCTCTGTCTGTTTTGTGGTAGGTAACAATGAATATGTTACAAAAGAGAGAATGATAAGCACAAATCCATATTTGTGGTTCTTTGAGACTGAATCATGGAACTGTGTTTAAATTTTTATTTTTAAGCATCCAAGTGTCAGCCAATAATCAGAAGCTTGTGGTTGGCTAGTGATGGAGATGTATATACTATTGATTTCTTAGAGGAGGGTTATTAATCATTGTATATAGGTCCCACCTGCATTTGAATGCAAATGTTAGATTCTCTTGAGCTGAGGATTGTATATTTTCACTTTCTTCAAGCACCTCAACAAAGCTTTTCCTTGTAATCATCTTACTACACACTTAGGAGATGGAAAAAAATTCTCTTACTATATTGCCATAGCATTGTGCCACTTGTTTCAGTCGTGGCCTGCATTCTTTTGAAATTTGCAATTTATGTTACTTAAAGCATCATTGATCATGTTCCAATTCATGTAAATTAGGTGACCATGAGGCGGGATGGCGAACGGTGCCATCACATGATCCGGTTGTCCAAGATGCCGCAAGTCATGCGGTGAAAACCATCCAGCAGAGGTCTAACTCACTCACCCCCTACGAACTACTTGAGATCCTTCATGCCAAGGCAGAGGTTTGGCGGTTTTCACTCTTCCACTTAATTTTCCTCCCATCTGCTCTGTATTGTGTGACTTCACACTTTCTTATCGTTTTCCTTGCCATTTTAGGTCATTGAAGAATTTGCCAAGTTCGAGATGCTACTCAAGCTCAAGAGGGGCAGTAAGGAGGAGAAGTTCAAGGTAGAAGTGCACAAGAACGTTGAAGGAAACTTTCTTCTGAATCAGATGCAAGAGGAGCATAACTGATTTGTACATATGCAGGGATAGCCTCAAAATGAAGATACTCATGACTTGCTGTCTAGTTTTTACATATATTAACAAACTATATGTTCCTTATCAGGGCATGAATGTTTCTTATAGCTACCAGGCCTACCGGCTTTCTTCTTTTAAAGAAGATAAAAAATGAATAAAAATGTATGGCGCACTGATGAAGTCTACATGTATAAAGAAGGACGACTACTATTAGATGTCTTGTCAGGGATGGATATTCATGTGTTTCCTCTTGTGAATGATATGATCTACTCACGAAAACGTTGGGATGGTTATCTTTTTAGAGTGTTCAGTGGTTTGGGTGCTAATGAAACAGTAGCAGTTGGCTGCATCTTCAATTTAGACTAAAAGAGGCTTCGATGAAGAAAGCACTGCTTTGTGATGAGCAGTCATTTTGTGGACGTCCTTGGTACTGAACTCCACTTAGAGTCTTGTGTGGGAAGGTTTGAGCAGTTTGTCTTAGTAGTTGTCTTTGTAGGGTGAAGATAGCTAACAAACAAGGGGCTCCAAAGATTTGCCTGCATTAGTCATTGGCAAGTCTCTCCCGACCGTGGCTCGTGTCAACTGCCCATTTTGACCAAAATGAGCAATTAACAGGTCAGAGATGTTCAAGGATTCCGAGCATGATAAGCCAAATGGCCTAGAGTTGTCAAGGAATCCAATCTTTGACATGCCAAAAAACTGTTACAATCCATGCTCTGGTTCCTGCATTGTGATTAAAGAATTCGGTAGTTTTAGCCAAAATGAAAAGCCAACGCACCAAGCACCATCTGACCATCACATGTACAACCTAACCCAGAACACTTGGATAAGCCATAGGCCCAGCAAGAGTCAGAACTAGAACCTTCCACCCACCACTCACTGAATATTCAAAAGAATCAGAATCAGAGAACCATATCGTGGCAATTATGACATTAGTTCTGCATTTGTTGAGGTGATTTATATGATGATGCTCGAACAAAAACAACTTTCTGATCAAACAAACCAGCAAAGAGATGGTAACAACAACGATTAATATACTTATAACATCAAATTATGAACATTGACCAATCATAAGTTAATGAACACATCAGCAAAGAGGATTGTGTGTAACCACTTCTTGTTAGTGGGTATAGCAGCTTACCATACAACTATTAGAAAGGCCAAAAAATTCCTTACACTTCTAGAATTTTACCCCAAAGGGCTTGTGTATGTGTTGTGTTTGATTCTACCTAAGCTCCTAAAAATTGTCTCAAGAAGAGTATGTTATCTACAGATCATGAGAATGTCCCAACCTGAGAGACAATGATAGAGATTGGCCTTTACAGTTTGTCATTCTTCCTCTTTGTAATCCTCTCCATCCTTATTTAAGCGTATGTTGAGTTGCGCAAGCTGAATTGGGTCGATGACCATTGTGTCCGACCAGCCTGGATATTCCTTGTGCCCGATCTTAGGTTCAGGCTCAGGAGCGGATGCAGCTTGGACTGTGTTGTCTCCATTCTCATGTAAGTCCATGTTCAAATCAAAGTTTAGGAAGCCCAAATTCTAGAATTGACAAGTCAGGCAGCTCAGCCAGTGCAAGTAGTTATGCCTCCTAAAGAAGTGGATCCGAATAACCTATATGAGAAATTTAGGAAGAAGTTTCCTCCGGAATTTCACGGTTCAGAAGACCCCATGGTAGCAGATGATTTCATATAACAGCTTGAGCAGATATTCGCAGTTTTTTGTTGCACCCAGAAGCAGAAAGTTAGTTTGTTAGCCTCTATGTTTCGAGGAATAGCCCTCCATTGGTGGAATTCGGTTAAAACAGTAATTCAAGCAGCTACCGTGACAGAAGAAAATGCATGGAAGACGTTCACTAAATAATTTATGGATAAGTTTATTCCTAAGTATGTCAAGGATCAGTGGAAGTTGGATTTTCATTCCTAAGTATGTCAAGGATCGGTGGAAGTTGGATTTTCAGAATATGAAACAAGGTGATATGTCAGTACAACAGTATGAACAACAGTTTATCAGGTTGGCTAAATATGCTCCTATGCTCATTACCCCGAAAGAAGAAAAGATTAGATGTTTTCTCGATGGCCTTTCGGCGGATATTTACATGATGATCGGGGATAACCAGTGCCCACTATTTCAAGATGTTGTTAAGAGTGCATATTGGGCAGAGGGTGCGCTAAAGAAGAGAGTTATGGAACGACATGCTAAAATGCAGCAAAATCAGTTAAGGCGGTTGGCAAGTTAGAACGATCAGAATAACTCAAAGAGACAGAAATTTCAGAGTCCACCTGCAGCCAGTCCGATACTATATATGTTGTGAGCGGTGTAGAAAGAATCACCCAACAGAGCAGTGCTACAGGCAATTAGGGGCATGTTTCCACTCTAAGCAGGATGCAAGATTGTCCTAATGGGGGCAGTCACTTATCAACATCTTAGACAGCAGGAGCTCATGCGCCTTCACAGCAGTATTGGAGGACAACACCTTAGCAGGACCACAAAAGACAGGTTAGCAAGTTCCTTGGGCGCCGCAGCAGCAGCAACAACAATTTAGAGCTCCTCAGAATCAACAGTTTAGGGGACAAGCTCCACAGCAACAGAGGCAAGTTCAGGGTCGGCAGAGGCAGCAGCAAGGAAGTCAATAGAGGCCACTCGAGCCAGCGCAAGGACAACATAACCAACCCCAGCAAGGCAGGGTGTATGCTTTTACCCACGAGAATGTAGATGGTTCACCAGGCGTCGTGGAAGGTACCGTTTTAATCTCAGTGAAGAAGCAGTAACCGCATCTCCTACCAGAGTTATGCTAGTCATTTGGAGGACCAAATGTCCTAAGGGGGAGAGAATGTGACTTTTTGGTTATTTCATTATATATATTATTTATTTTATTATTATTATATAATTGATTGCGTTTTAATAAAATTTGCGATTAGTCTAAGTGGGGACCACATTAGACTTAGGTTTGGTGAGTTGGGTGTGTTGGACAGGTGTCTTAACCCATAGTTAACCCGGGCCAAGTTTAGTGGTATAGTTCTTCTTTAATCCAAACTCTTATCTTTCTAGAACCCAAACTCTATGCTCTTCAGAATTTAAGTTAGATTACAACTCTTATTCTCATTCCCTATTTATACACCACCACAACACTCTTTTATTTTCACACACAACTCTGTCTTTCTCTTCCAACTTTTCTCTGGGATAGCACCTTGGGCTTTGGCAATAAGTATGTCTCCCTCAACCGTGGACCACAGGCAACTATCTAAACATAGTTTGTGAATTTAATGCTTGTGTACGTTTCTCGTTGATTTGAGCCTGGATGGATGTAGAAACCCCATTTATGCCCTCTATGTTTGATTTTCTCTTTTTTGTGATGAGACTTTGCATATAGATGGCCACCATCTGTTGGTTTCAAGAATTTGGGCGCGAGTCATTGTAAAGTTATTTTCTTTTACTTAATTAGTTTGGCGGGACCCATTGTTTGATCTGATCACAAGTCTGGACCGATCAAAGGGCCGCACTTGCCTTGGAGACCTTAGAGAGTACACCCATCTTAGGTTCTTGATCAGTGGGGCCCATTATCCACATGACCCATACTAGGAGTGACGTCCATGTTCTGGGTTCTGGGTTGTCATGTATAGTGGGGCGGTTATGTCGTGGATATGCATCAGGAGAGAGAGACCTTTTGGTTATAAAATATTATAAGTTTGAGTGCGACCTTAACCTTGTCCTTGCCCATGAGTTTTTGTAAGTTAAAAAAGAAGTTGTGTATGTGAGTATTGACCTAGGCATCCATGCTGGTGGGGATGATCTTGAGGTTTGATTGGTGGGGCCCATTGCCCAGAGGAGCCAGCTGATGCACAGGCGTGAAACACTTGGTTTGGGACGAGGTTCGGTGCGTGACCTATACATGTATTGTTGAAACGAACCTAGAGCTAGGTAGGATACTATATTATCACTTTACCCTCTTGAGTTTCTAAAAATTAGAACAAAGCCTATTGTTTTTGATAATGGGTTCTGGGTGTGGTTCGACCGAGTGTGATGTGAGAAAGGGGAGAAGACCTCACAGAACATAGCATGTGATTTTTAACACTTGGCCCCATTTAATTTTAGGAATTAAAAAAAGGCCCTTATAGTTTTGAATGAGTCCAAAAAAGACCCCTTGGCTTATTTTATAAGGAATTGAATTTGGAAAATGTTATAGGTGGAATCCTCGGTTTTTCTAAAATTATAAATTAAGATTGTGATTTATCATTATTATTTGCAAATTAAATATTTAATGATATCTTTGATTCTAATGTGTTAAAATTATATTTTAATTGGATTTTTGGACCGAGTAAATATCGTCCGGGCACATAGTATATTACTAATGTGGGGTTTAGTACTTCGTATGACCTCGGAAAAATCCTAATGGATTCAGGCTCAACCCATCTCTATTGGAAAACCCTTAATTGGGTTTATGTACCATTGATTGAGAAGGGGTGTGTTAATCTTTTATCTATTAAAGATTCCTGTGGTTGTTGGGTACGAGACCGTATGTTTAACCATAGGATTGGCTTGTGATTATTCTTTAACCTTTGGGTTTCCATACATGACGGAGATTGATGTTGGTCTATTAGCTGCATACCCTATGATGACTAGATATGGACTGTGATGTGTCTTGGCAATTGATTGAGATATTGTTGAGGTTTATTCGAATGATTTGATTGGTATTCGATTGTGGATTATTGTGCAGCCAGCCATTCACTTTGACCTAGGTTTTCCGTGTCGGAGCTTTACAGATCATTAGATCCATTTTATTATTATGATATATATATATATATGTATATTGATTGAGTCATATTCGTACGACTGCAGTTGTAATTGGACGGTCGATCACCGATGTGTGCGGATACTGTAATATCCGAATTTCGAACCGGTTTATCCGGCCTACGATTACGAACCGGTTTATGACCACTGGCCTTCGAACGGGTTTTCCCGCTTTATAGTTAGGGTTGACCACTCAAAGCAGTAGCATTGCTTCTGTGTGATTATTGTATTGCTCTATTGTGTAGATTGGATTTAGGTTATATGTTCTTTTCATCATTGTTTCGTTGTTAATTTCTTATAATCTTTACAAGTCATTACTCACATTGATCTTGTGTTTTATTTATAAATTATACTTTCGTGCTTGCTATTTACTTTGTTTATTGGTGCATAGGTACCGACCCTTACCCTACCGTGGAGACGGAGGAGGGTCAAACGTTTCAAGCGTTTGAACCAGTTGTCGAACCTGAGTGGAGAGCCGGAGATGGCTACGGAGCCGTCTGAGTCCGCGCATGAGATATTGACATCTTAGAGTCCTTAGTTGATTTAATTCCATAATATATTTTATTTAGTTATTTTATTTAGGTTATTTTGGAAACTTTAAACCTTAAATATTTAGTAGTTATGTGTTGGTTTTATTTTGGATATTGATACCAATTGATTTAAATGCTGCCGCCTCATCACGTTTTAGAAATTTTGTGGGTCCATATTTGGAAGCTTGTGTTGTACTAAACATAGGAAAATAATTATTTATTCATATTTTTCAAGTTATCCCTTGGACATGTATTTTGGAGACGTGACACTTGGATAAGCCATAGGCCCAGCAAGAGTCAGAACTAGAACGTTCCACCTACCACTCACTGAATATACAAAAGAATCAGAACCAGATTACCATATCGTGGCAATTATAACATTAATTCTGCATTTCTTTAGATGATTTATATGATGATGCACGACCAAAAACAACTTTCTGATCAAACCAGCAAAGAGATGGTAACAACAATGATTAATATACTTACAACATCAAATTTTGAACATTGACCAATCACAAGTTAATGAACACATCAGCAAAAAGGATTGAGGATTGTTGAGTACACAGAACAAAACTAATCCAAAACCACTTCTTGTTAGTGGGTATAGCAACTTAGTATGCAACTATTGGAAAGAGGCCAAAAAATTCCTTACACTTCTAGAATTTTACCCCAAAGGGCTTGTGTAAGTGTTGTGTTTGATTCTACACCGGGCGTGTTTGGCAATTAACTAGTAAAGTTAAAGTGAAGTGAAACCAGCTAAGAAATGACAAGGGGTCATATCAAAAGTATACAATTTCAAAATTCCCTCCAAATTTTTCAAAAAAAGTAAAAAAAGCAACCTCATTTCTCCACTAAAAGACAAAAAAACTCCACCTTTCTATACAAAAAGTAAAAAAGATTCTATACCAAACAACTAATGACAAAACACCATCATAACTCCTTATATTTTATTCTCTCTTGATTTGATGCTTCACCTCACCATACTTCAATTCACCATACATCCAAACAATAAGCTCCTAAAAATTGTCTCAAGAAGAGTAGATGTTATCTACAGATGAGAATGTCCCAACCTAACAGACACTGATAGAGATTGGCCTTTACAATTTGTCATTCTTTCTCATTGTAATCCTGTCCATCCTCGTGTAAGTGTCTGTTGAGTTGCGCAAGCGGAATTGGGTCGATGACCATTGTGTCCGACCAGCTTGGATATTCCTTGTGCCTGATCTTAGGTTCAGGCTCCGGAGCGAATGCAGCTTTGACTGTGCTGTCCCCATTTTCATGTAAGTCCACGTTCAAATCAAAGTTCTGCACTACATCAATGCTACTATTAAAACTGTTTAGTTTTAATTCTTTAGCATCAACACCATCATCTTGTCTTTCAGGATCATTGTTCTGTCTCCTGTGTTGAGGAGAAATGTTTGGATCATCTTCAGATTTTCAGTATCGTCGCCCACCGCCTTTTCCTTGGCTGTAAGTTTGTTAGTATTTTTATGTTGGCTAATTCATGGGTTGGACAAAACTCTAGGTCCATTGAGTTGTATTTTCTAATTGATTTTAAAATGGACTGTGGTTGTGTTGCTAGAAGATCTAAAGCGAAGAAAAGAAGAAAAAAAGAAACGTCTGGGAGAAACCACCGAGGAACGATTAATCGGAGCCTCTGTGTGATCGATCGGTGGGCCGACATGCGCCAATTATTTTTGGTGGTCTGACCGATCGGAGCCACTCTTATAGGAATATAACATAATGAGCCCCCCATTTAGAAATTAGAATGTGGGCCAGCTGGAGGAATTCCAACCCATGTAGGTATCATTGTACAAGGGACCCACCTTTAGACTCCCAACGTTGGACCCGCCTTTAGTAAGAATATGTGCCCACCTTTATAGGATTTGTAATGCGGGCCCATCTTTACAGGAATTAACTTGTGGGCCCATGAATTGTTATATGGAACATGTGAAGTGCCTTTAATAATTACAAAGCGGGGCCTCCTTTTTGCGATTGTCAACATTTGACACACCTTTAGGAATTCTAGTAATTGGGCGCCATTTTAATTTGTTAATTATAATTTAGAACCCACCCATCATTT
This sequence comes from Camphora micrantha, assembly GCA_003546025.1. NCBI lineage: Eukaryota > Viridiplantae > Streptophyta > Magnoliopsida > Laurales > Lauraceae > Camphora > Camphora micrantha. The sequence goes on along the minus strand of QPKB01000003.1, from coordinate 26,580,140 downwards.
GAATCATTTTGAGAATTTATGAAGCCATTTTCGTCCAAAACACCTTCAGGTTTTATATTATCCATCTCCATTCGCTTTAACTAAAGAAACTTAACTAAAATAAGTAACCTCTTAGCTTATTAATTTAGAGTCCAAAATATTAATTTATAAATGAGCTCTAAAAAAAAAAAAAATAATTAAAGTTTTACTAAATATTCTAACATGTAAATAAGCTCTAAAACATAAAATTAGAGATTGAGTTTAGAGTTTTCAAATGGCCATTGAAACTAAGTTAGTCAAGAACATTCATACATTTCTGGCATCCAATAACTTTGCAAGAGAAAATAATTAATAATATTCATTAAATTCAATACAAATCATTCTTCTAATCCACCATGATATGCAAAGAGTGCATATGCAATTTCATCTCGTTTGCGAGCCATCTCCTGCCTTCCTTGTATCGTTCCTATCTCTAAAGGTGCAGACATATTATTATCACCATTATTTTCACCATAGTTGTTTTCAACCATAAACTCTTCATCTCGGAAGCGAATAAAGTCTCTATCACTTTGCATTTCCATCTTTATAAAGTTGTGGAGTGTGGATGCATCAATTACGATTTGCCTTTGTCCGCATAATGAATTGGATGGCATGAGCTTCAGAATAGGAAACTTTGCCTTCAAAATACCAAAGCAACGCTCCATAACATTTCGCACTGAGGAATGATAATAATTGAATAACTATTTCTTTCCATTAGGTCGTCTTCCACATCCACTATATTGTGATAAGTCATATATATTGCACCCTTTACAAGGCACAAGATAACCAGGTGTACTACTATAGCCAGAGTCAACAACATAATATTTACCTGCAATGACAATTTTTCATATTTTAACCATTATTTTCTAAAAGCAATACACACACACATATATATATATTATATATATATATATTTGTATCAAATGAAATTTACTTGCTGGGGGGTGGGGAAAATGTAATTTTGAATTAGTTATAACTTTAACGAACACTCGGGAATAATTTGCTGTCCCTTCCCAATTGGCATACACAAATGTAAATAACATATCAAAAGAACATGCACACATTACATTTTGTGTAACCGAAATTTTTCTGCCTCTATAAGGAACTTCATCCTTTGTAGGAACTAATGCACTCACGTTTGTCCCATCAATGGCCCAGACACAATCCTTTAAAAATGAGAAAAATTAGCATATATTTTAAAAAAAAATTATCTTCTTTATTAAAAAAATGAGTTGAATGTAAAATTTACCTTCAACTAAGGATAATATTTAGGATTGTTGAGAATTTCTGGGTGTGTATTTGTAAAGGATGGTAGAGTAATAAGTTCCTTTCCCAAATTTACTATGGCCTTCAACTCTCTTTTAAAATGACGACTAATGGTTTGGCCTGAATGTTGGAATCTATCTGCCATCATTCTGTTTCTAGAGCTGTGGCCAATGGTCATTAAAAATATAGCTAATTGCTCCTCCACCGATAAAAACTTTGAATCGTGTAATAGTTTTCTGCTCTTCAAAGCATTACATAATCTACGAAACACATGCTTTTCTATACGAAATAGACCGTAAAATCTTTCCGGATGTCCACACAAGACCTTATTTACAAAATCATGTCCAAGTTCACCCTTATTCCTTATGAGCTGTTTAGATATACGTAATTGGTATTGACCAGTCTTTAGAAAAACATAAACATTAAAATCTTCCTCATCATAGTCTGTGTCATCCCTACAGTGATCCATTGAACCTGAATAAAGTACATTTAATATATATTTATCAAAATAAGTTAAGAGAAACGTCATAATTAGACAAAATCCACATCAATCTTAAATAAAAATCATACACAACATCAATCTAAAATTTAATAAACCTTCATTTCATTAAAGTTTGAATTTGACAATGTCATAATACTACTAATTAATGGTCTAAACCAAATGAAAACCTCAAACTAAATTCAAATAACCTCAAACTAAATTCAAATAAATATTTCTATTAAAAAATAAATAAAACTTCATTTCCTAAGAGATCGTATCTGATGATGTAATAACACTACGAGTAACGGTTTAGATCAGAAAGATCAAACACGAATGGCCTTATACTACTAATTAATAGGTATCTTGGCGTAAATTTCTATATAATTAGTCGCTTCTCAAAGAGGCCAAACACCCTCCTTAGGACAAAAAACAAAAAACAAAAAACAAAAAACAAAATTGCGATATAAAAATTTCGAAATTCTTTGGCATTAATATCATTAATTTTTAATGATATGAAAGAGAGCTGGATGTTAACAGCTACATGAGAAGGTGTGTACAGATAGCAAATAACGTTGGCTATGTGGTTCACACTCTATGCCCAGGGACGATCCGTGGATTCTCAACTTGAAGTATCACACAAACAAGATTTTAGGGGAACATCCACGTATTAAAAAGGATTGAATTATCTGGAAATCCTATATGATAAGGATCCATTACTTAATAATAGTTGATGACCCATTAAGTTTATCTCTTCAGTTATAGTTGGGCCCATATCTTGTGCAATTGCAAGTAAAGATGGGCCAACATCATAATGGGTTCCATTAGAATTATCTTTCTAATTATGTCACCATGTTTGGTAATGGCCAATTAACTTTAGAGAGAGATTTTCTCAAAAATCTCCCTTTTACTACTCTATTTTTAGACCATTCAGGGAATCTTGAGCCAAACCAGTCTTTTTACACACACTATTACCCCATAAATTAACACAAGTCCAAATTTGACATTTATCCAACTTTTACTCATGATTGGGTTAAAATCCTATGAAAATAACGCCTTTAAAACCATTAAGCTTTACACCATAGATTAAGTAGTTAGGATTATCTAATGGAGTTATAAACTTGAACAGAGGCAAGTCTTATGTAGATATTCTCATCCAGTGGTATTCCATGGTGGTTATTGTCACAATGGGCCCCACTAGGAGCTGGTTTTTTTTCTTTTTATTTTTCGAAAAAAAACTCCCTAGGAGTTTTGTAGCGTTCCTCATATATTTACTTGATGAATAGCCGACAAATTTTCATCATAAAAAAAAAGTAAGTTTAACATGTTGATCCAACAGTCCAATTCATTTAGATGGGGGCCAGATCCTAGATCAATGACTATCAGGAGGACCATGTTTTATGGTCCACTCGGATGGATCACTAGATAAGCCCCACTAGGTATTTAGGCATGCGGTGCTCACCTGAGATTTATGCAATTATGCACACCTCGTGCATAGTGCGTACCCTTAGTGGGGCCCATTTGATGGTCCATTCGAGTGGACCAAAACCCCCCAACCCTATAGTACACAAGCCCCTTGGGTTTCCACCCATCTGAATGGATTGGACAAGTGGATCGACTTAATACTCATCCGAATGGACTAAATCCGTGGGTCACTGATGATTGGATATGGCCTGTTTTTTGTACATATGAGGGCACTAACCAGATATTCAAATCCCCCGGGTCCCATCCCAGAGGGGGCGGGGATGTGGGTCTCACAATGAGGTGTGCATGAAAGCCTCCATGCACATCGGATAACGATGGTATATACACACACATGTAGAGACATTCTCAAAAACTCCCCATTTAAAAAAAAACTCCCCTTTCGATCACCTTTTTCTTTACGTCACAGAGCCCAGCTTGAGCCAGTTCATTTTTTTCACACACTACCCGTCCATGAATTGTCACAAGTCCAAAATTGACATTCATCCAACTTTTACTTCCCCCTCCATGAATTGTCACAAATCCTTCAAAACTTAAAAAAAAAATGAAGCCTCTAAAGCCTCTAAACGTTAGTTTCATAGATCTAACGGTTTGGGATGATCTAATCCGTGGAGTTGAGATTTTAAACAGAAACAAGTCTTATCCAGGTCTTTCCATAGTAAAATGCATTCCACAACTGTCATGCATCATAGTGGGCTCCAATGGGAGGGACATTTTCTGAAAAAAAAAAAAAAAAAAACTCCCCTAGAGTTTTCTACTGCTTCTCAACGTATATAATAAAGAAACATGCGCACAACAAAAACGTGAACAAACCAAACTCACTTATTTATAACGAACTATAACTATAAGCCCCAAAGAAAACTTGTGTAGGGCGAGTAGGTGGTGCTGAAGTAGCTGGGTAAAAGCTGGTGGGTAGGTGGTGCTCAAGTAGGTGCAGCGGAGCACATGCTGCTGTAATTTTCTAATGTGGTCCTGGTCAAGTGGCTGAGATAGACGTACACTATTAAGTGGGGAATGGTGTTCAAGTTGTGTACAAACAAGATCCACGTCCTCTCGTCCTCATTGTTTGATTCACAATAAAATCTTGAGGAAAATGAAACTTTTACATGAATATGAGTCGATTGATAGCTTAGTGATTAGCCTCTTCCTCTCCACAAAAACAATCAAAGTCTACTATACGGGTGCAATTGTGACGGACTTGGGGAGTGTATATCTGGATAGTTGGGTGTTTTTACCAGCACAAAAAAAACGAAAAACGAAAAAACCTACTGATTGATCTGTAATACAAACCCATTTGATCTAACAGGTCTCATCATCATAGAGCCAAACACACATTAAAAGAATTAAAACTTGAGGGCCAATTCACATTTTTGGACGTGTTCAATTGACACTCTAAATAATTGGACAGGAGTGAAATGATTAAATATATATATATATATATATATATATTATATATTAAAAAAGTTCTTTTCTTTAAGTGCATAAAAATGTGTTTTTTCAGTATCATTCAAAGGTCTGTCCCACTGACAGCTGCTTAGGCTGTTGGCTGCAAGCTTTTCACTGAGTTCTAATTTTGGTTGGACATTACTGGTGGCCTTCATCACATTCCCAGCAATGCTTTTATCAGAACCTTTCTATTTCTTGGATATCAAACATCCCTTTATAAATTTAACAATGAGTTTTTATATACCCCTATAGGTGTTTAGGATATGTGAATAGGCCCAAGAGGGCCTAGTATTTGTAAATAGGCCTGCATTTTTTTTTCAATATATTCCGAGTCCCCAAAGTTAGTAGCCTTCCAACTAACATATATTTTTAGAGCGGAACGACACTTTTGCCCATCTCTTTTATCCTTATGTGCATAATTTCAATAGCTTGGACTTATTTCTTTTATAAAATGCGTAAACTATATATAAATCCATTTTTTTCAATGCAAGGCTCATTTCATTAAATCAAAATCGATCATAATGACAATCAACACCTGTACTTATAATCGATTATGATTAATCTAATCAATACATGGCCCGTTGCTAGATTGATGAAAATTTTAAAATAAGTGTAAATGATTGCAAACAAACGATCCCTTAAAGAAGATAAATAGCAGCACATGTAGTAAAAAAAAAATTTTCTTTGAAAAAAAGGGTTTTTATCGTACATGGCCCTTAGACCTTGTTTTTAAGGGAAAGACCTTTGATCCTTAAAATTTATCACAGAGGCATTTATACCAAGACGAACAATCACAAAACGACCAAATTTCTCCTTTTTCGCAATTAGGAGTAGAATACATGTTTGTGCAATATCACACAATTTCGAAATAAAATAAATGCCTTCTTATGAAGTTGCACATGTTGATCTCAAAGAGTAAGGGATGAATTTTCACCAATTGGAGTAATATTCTAAATTTGCTCTTTTGCAACCGTTGATACGCATCGGGTCCTCTTCCATAGTCAAAAGTCCCACCATTTGAATAAAATCCGAGGGGTGAAAAATAAAAATCATTTTGTTTGTGGAGAGAATTTCTCAAGAACATTGGAAGTGATTTCCACACTTGAATTATACTTGCATTAAAGCCCATGAGATGTATGGATTGAATTGCATGCAAATTAGATAATGAATTAAAACTAATAACCAAAAGCATGAGCTCAAGACACCCGACCCAACACCCAAGCAGGAGATGAATGAAATCTAAGACACCGAGTGTGAGACAGATTCATAGTAAATTCCATAATAAAATGAATACAGTTGTTATATCATAAAGTTTAAAACCCTTAATAAATTAATTTCATAACTTATAATAGATCTAATGATAGACAATGGCCAAACCACTAGGAAAATAAAGGCGTCATCAACTTCTAATCAAAGGTGTGCATTGATTTTAATGAACGTATATATGTTGGGGCTTTGATATCACTTGTTGGAGAAATTAATTAGGACAAACAAGCACGATCAATCACAACCACAAGCAATCACACGGGATACATAGATTTACGTGGTTCAACAAACTTGCCTACGTCCATGGTGTTATGAGGATTTCACTCTTGGCTCCCAAGAAAGCCCCGATATAATAACCAAAATACCTTTGGCCTTGACCCTAGTTATTTCATTATATATATTATTTATTTTATTATTATTATATAATTGATTGTATTTTAATTAAATATGCGATTAGTATAAGTGGGGACCACGTCAGACTTAGATTTGGTGAGTTAGGCTTGTTGGATAGGTGTCTTAACCCGTAGTTAACCCGGGCCAAGTTTAGTGGTATAGTTCTTCTCTAATCCAAACTCTTATCTTTTTAGAACCAAACTCTATGCTCTTTACAATTTAAATTAGACTACAACTCTTATTCTCATTCCCTATTTATACACCATCACCACACTCTTTTATTTTCACACACAACTCTCTCTCTCTCTTCCAACTTTTCTCTGGGATAGCACCTTGGGCTTTGCAATAGGCATGTCTCCTTCAACCACAGACCGCAGGCAACTACCTGAACATAATTTGTGAATTTAATGCTTGTGTTTCTCGTTGATTCGAGCGTGGATGGATTTAGAAACCCCATTTATGCCCTCTGTGTTTGATTTTCTCTTTTTGTGATGAGACCTTGCATATAGATGGCCACCTGTTGGTTTCAAGAATTTGGGGTGCGAGTCATTGTGAAGTTATTTTCTTTTATTTAATTAGTATGGCGGGACCCATTGTTTGATCTGATTACAGGTCTGGACCGATCAAAGGGCCGCACATGCCTGAGAGACCTTAGAGAGTACACCCATCTTGGGTTCTTGATCAGTGGGGCCCATTATCCACATGACCCATACTAGGAGTGAGGTCCATGTTCTGGGTTTGGGTTTGTCATGTATAGTGGGGGCGGTTTTGTCCTGGATATGCATTAGGAGAGAGACCATTTGGTTATAAAATATTATAAGTTTGAGTGTGACCTTGACCTTGTCCTTGCCCTTGAGTTTTTGTAAGCTAAAAAGAAGTTGTGAATGTGAGTGTTGACCTGGGCGTCCATGCTTGTGGGGATGATCTCGAGGTTAGATTGGTGGGCCCATTGCCCAGAGGAGCCAGCTGATGCACAGGCGTGAAACACTTGGTTCTGGGGCGAGGTTTTGTGCGTGACCTATACATGTATTATAATATGGAAACGAGAATAAAGAGAGGATAGAAACGATCCTAGAGTTAGGTAGGATACTATATTATCACTTTACCCCCTTGAGTTTCTAAAAATTATAACAAAGCCTATTGTTTTTGATAATGGGTTCTGGGTGTGGTTCGACCGAGTGTGATGTGGGAAAGGGGAGAAGACCTCACAGAACATAGCATGTGATTTTTAACACTTGGCCCCAATAGTTTTAGGAATTAGAAAAAGGCCCTATAGTTTTTAATGAATCCAAATTAGACCCCTCGGCTATTTTATAAGGAATTGAATTTGGAAAATGTTAAAGGTGGAATCAGCGGTTTTTCTAAAATTAGAAATTAAGATTCTGTTTTATCATTATTATTTGCAAATTAAATATTTAATGATATCTTTGATTCTAATATGTTGAAATTATATTTTAATTGGATCTTTGGACCAAGTAAATACTGTCCAGGCACACGGTATATTTCTAACGTGGGGTTTAGTACTTCGTATGACCACGGAGAAATCCTAATGGATTCAAACTCAACCCATCTCTATTGGAAAACCCTTAATTAATTGGGTCCATGCACCATTGAATGAGAAGGAGTGCGTTGATCTTTTATCTATTAGAGATTCATGTGGTTGTTGGGTACGAGACCGTATATTTAAACATGGGATTGGCGTTTGATTATTCTTTGACCTTCGGGTTTGCATACATGACTGAGATTGATGTTGGTCTATTAGCTACATACCCTATGATGGCTGGATATGGACCGTGATGTGGCTTGGCAATTGATTGAGATATTGTAGAGGTTTATTCGAATGATTTGATTGGTATTCGATTGTGGATTATTGTGCAACCAGCCCTTCACTTTGACATAGGTTTCTGTGTCAGAACTTTACAGATCATTAGGTCTATTATACTATGATATGTATATATATATGTATATTGATTGTGTCATAAACAAATTCGAACGACTGTAGTGGTAATTGGATGGCTGATTACGGATGTGTGCAGATACTGTAATATCCGAATTTTGAACTGATTTATCCGGCCTACGATTACGAATTGGTTTATGACCGCCGGCCTTCGAACAAGTTTTCCCGCTTTATAGTGAGGGCTGACCACCCAAAGCAGTAGCATTGCTTCTGTGTGATTATTGTATTGCTCTATTGTGTAGATTGGATTTAGGTTATACGTTCTTTTCATCATTGTTCCATTGTTAATCTCTTATAATTTTTACCTGTCATTACTCACATTGATCTTGTATTTTATTTATAAATTATGCTTTCATGCTTGCTGTTTACTTTGTTTATTGGTGCATAGGTATCAACCTTTACCTTACTTTGGAGACGGAGGAGGGTCAAACGGTCCAAACGTTTGAATCAGTTGTCGAACCTGAGTGGAGAGCCGGAGATGGCTACGGAGCTGTCTGAGTCCGCGCATGAGATATCGACATCTTAGAGTCTTTAGTTGATTTAATTACATAATATATTTTATTTAGTTGTTTTATTTAGGTTATTTTGGAAACTTTAAACCTTAAATATTCAGTAGTTATGTGTTGGTTTAATTTTGGATATTGATACCAATTGATTTAAATGCATCCGCCTCATCAACTTCCCTATCTTTTTCATCAATACTTGCCATCTAATATTCAAAGAAGAAGAAAAAAATTATTTCTCACGAAACATCATAGAAACACAAAGCAAATTTCAATTGTTGCATATTTGCAATTCTTTTCACCACTATGTTGATGATGAAATTTATACACATTAAATTCTAATGTATTCTATGCAAACAATCAAGGCATAGATTGAGACACTACACATACAAAAGTGGTGAAGTACTAGCTCCCAAAACAATAATGTAGATGCTAAGCAGGACAAATCACAATAGATTTATATTTAACTAATGACTTTGAATACAAAAAGATTGAGAAGCTTCTTGTCTATTAACTTTTACCCATAACATAAAAAAAAAAAAAACTCTACTACTATCCTCCCTTTTGAAATGCCTAATATATACTTTCTTTGTGCTTCTACATGCTTCCCTGCATTTTCTATAGTCACATCTCGACAAATACAAACTCACCCTATGCTCAGTTGTCTCTCCCATGGCCACCAACAAACTTAAGATCAAACTCACCCCATGCTCATTGCTTTCTAATGGCCCCATCTATCATCAATCTGCACCCATTACCCTCCTTAATTGACACCAATGCCAACTTTACACTTAGTCTATTATCTCCATGTGATTTAATCACAATATGATATACCTTACAAAACAAAAACTAAATAAGCTCATAATTTATCGTAGTCCAAGTTTTCTCGGCATGCTATGTGGCTTCTTTAACAAATTCGATCAATCTGTGTCTTGTAAATGGTGTTTTGAAATCTGACCATCAACATAGTAAACAAAAAAGAAATTGATGAAGCTAGCTACCTCACCTGAGTTAACTAGAGAAGTAGTGCTCATTAAAACAGTAAATTCATGAGCCTTGAGAAGATACCCCTGACAAGTAGTTCAACCTAGCACCAAAAGAGAAATAAAACAGAAAAAAGAAGAAGAAGAAGATCTTCCCTCACCCAGCTAGGTGACTATAAAAGCCAAATTGATTGTAATATTCAGTCCTCCTAAATGTTCCTATTTATCATTGTAGACCTAGTGACGGCCACCCTCTCTACCACACACATAGCCCTTCATGATGATTAGAATTATTTAACCAGTGATGTTATCAGTAACATGGCAGTGCAAAATCAGGAATGGATTAAGTCAAAACAAAAACTAACTAGGTCTTGAAATGATTATATATCTAGTTATGTATATTGCATGTAACTATCAAGTCCTTATCAGTTTCAGAAAATAGAATATGAATGCGTCTTGAATTGAAATTCAAGTGAGTCAACATGGCAGCTCCTTGATCTATTAAGTATATTAATAATATAATTCCAACCATTTAGACAACACTGCATGGAGATTGTCTATATGCTTACCCTGGCCTGGCAGTTTGGATGAATGAATTCTGTGCCATGGCTGATCCTGTGGGTTTACAAGGTTGCATAAAATAGAACCCTGTAAAAAGACGTTTATGTTTTACAAATCAAAGTTAAGATTTCTATAGTCCGTGCAATCACACACAGACACACACACACACACAACCTTCACATCAAAAGGGAAGAAGGGAAAAACATAGAGAGAGAGAGAGAGAGAGAGAGAGAGAGAGAGAGAGAGAGAGAGAGAGAGAGAGAGAGAGAGAGAGAGAGAGCAACTAGTGTCATCATTAGTAAGTAACCAAATTGAAAGCATCTTAACTGCAAAAACAATTTCATATCAACTAAGAAGACAGAACTTTCAGGCTCTCAACAACCTTCCTTCCCATCAAACATTTGAAGCAGCTTTGAAACAACCTTAATTAGTGATATGCAGGATGATTTCTTTTGTTCAGATAGAGAAACATCAATCCCAAATGGGTTTTAGACCAACTTGAGAATTTTTTCTTGTCTAGAATTGTAACCCTGGCATTCTAATTCTTGCACCATAATTTTTGTAGCACCCAAGTTCCATATGGAGGACGATCTTCTATTTTGACAGGCAACAAAGATAATCATTTATGGGTGACATCCTCTTATTGACCAAAACATGATTATAGTAGCTCTAAATTTCATATCATAATATAAGCAAACAATGCAAGGAGATTCCATCACCAGAATGTTCCTATTTGTTATTGTAGGTGATACTTCACTGGGCTTTTATGTAGTTAGTGTCATAAATTCCCTAGTCCGAGGATCATTAAGACAAATTCAAACCCAAATTCTATCGTTAGATCTAAACCTAAAATTTTCTAAGCTCATGGACTGCTCAAATTAACTCATAACCCAATAAGAATGCTAAGGGCGTGTTTGCAACATGCGAGCGGAATTCCTCAAGTGCCCCTAGAATAAGAATTTCTCACTTAAGATTTATCTAGCTTAGAATTTCACATTGCTATTGTTGTGTATCGATACAAATAGCTGAGGAAAATCAATAATCAATGAGAGAAATAAAGAAATTGACTTAAAAAATTTTGCCGTTTAACACCCGTTAAACTTAAGGTAAATTAGTCAACGGTCCCTAAGCACGGTCTTCTAAAGCATCCAGTCCAACAACTTTTTTTCTAATGTCTATAATCCATACAGTTGGCGATATTTTGGTGAGAGGTCCCTAATACGCCACGTCATATATTTTCATGACTAATTTGCTTCTTTCAACCTTCATTCCTATGCCAAGTTCTCTCTTATTCTCTGTTGTCTCGAAAACTCCTTCCGTCTTCTTCTCTCTCATTTTTCATTTTCCGTTCCTTTCCATAGTTATGGAGTATCGTTGCAGAGCACCTTCCGTCACCACTATGACTTCCGATTCTCTCTCTTTCATTTCTTCAAAGATAAAAACGGTTTTACTTTCTCTTACTCTTTCATCTGAAGTCTCTTCTAAATCTCTCTCTCTACAACTGATTTGAAAGATAGGAGTTTGCTCTTTTGCTTGTTTTCCCTCTCTCTTTTCTCGATTGGATCACGGTCATCAAGTGTTCTTATTTTGGATTTCGGTTTTTGATTAGAATTTGATTTTCTGTATTCTGACTTTTGGTGTCGCCGAGCTGAGATAAATTTCCTAGAAATTATGATAAATTAGACAAAAACTTAGATAAATTTATCTGAGTTTTCGGCAAACTTATCTAAACTTCTAGCAGAACTCGGACAAATTTATCTGAATTTTGAACAACTTTTTTGAGTTTTGAACAAATTTATCTGAGTTTAGATCAAAACAAATTTGTTCGAGTTTGAAAAAAATAAACTCATTTAAAGTCCTTTTTATTTGATATGAAACTAAGACAACTCAGTTAAATACATTTCAAAGTCAGATAAAATGATTTTAAAACTGAGAAAACCCTTTCTGTTTTTTTATTGACCTTGCTCTTGCTTTGGTTGCACTTTCGCTTGCTTTTTCTCTTGACTTGAGGTAATCGAGGACTTTGTTCTAGCCATTGTCTACATAGAGTTGAGCATAAATAATAGATAAAATCAGAGAAGAACGAAAACAAATTAGGTTTTTAGTTTTTTTTTAGAAGAAATTATATTGTACATCTTCATTTTAGGAATGGAAGAAGTACTTTTCTAACCTTAAAGTGATGACGATTCAAATGATGGAGGTATTCAATCAGTTGAGTTTGCTTCTAGGTTTTGCAGTTTCCTTCGTCTTTGCCTTTTGCTTCTGCGATTCAGATGAATATGTTTTTTGCTTCTCTGAAATGGTTTCAAGCGGAGCCTTTTTGCTGACGTATACAGGGGCATTTTTGTCTTTTTCACTGCGTCATTTTCATGAGAGGACTGCCGTCGGTATGATAAAATATTGTGGACCTTAGGCTATAAAAGAAAATGATGAGGGACCTACCGCCAAAAGCCCCTTAAACTTAAGGGCAATAGACGAAGGAGTTAGGAACATAGGATGATCTAATGGAGTTAGAATTTTACATACATGTAGGTTTCACTATGATTTTTCAATCCCCACCTATCCCATGAATTGGTATGGTACCAGGTGGACCCCACAAGGGGTCTACATCTGCATGAGGCCGGCACAAAGAGGATATATATTTCAAAGATGATGATGCCAAAAAGTGTTTTTGGGCACTACCGGTCAAGTAATGAGTAATTAATATGAAAATTGAAGGAGAGAGAGAATTTATAGTGGTTCGGTCAGTGTGACCTACGTCCACTCCAAACTGATGATTTTACTTCTCCGATGTAGAGATTACAGGTTACAGGTTGGGAGATACAACAAATGTGCTAAATACAGATAGAATTTTCCTCTACCCCTCAATGCCGGTCGGGCTCCTTGATTTATAGTCTTCCCCTAATAGATGATGACGACTCTTCAGCAACAGGCGCTCCATTCTGGCGGAGTCTTCGAACTGCCCTCAGCAGACGAGGTAGGTAGGATCTCCTCCGCAAGACCTGGTAAAAGCGGGTTAAAGGAACGACGCGGCTGCTCTGACTTCGTCACTTCGCGGATCTGGACCCGGCCTCTAATAGGTGGATTTGGACTTGGACTTATCACGGACTCGGGTCACTTAGGCCTGACCCGTCATTGTGGACTGAGTCACTTGGGCCTTACCCATCAAAAGATTTGGTAGATTCTTAATCCTTCGGATGGTCTTTCCTGGTTCATTTTTTTTATCGATATATTTCCTCATTCATCAATTTAGTAAGTATCAGATTTTGTGTTTAGGTATATGTTGCAGCATAAGAAAGCATTTTAACTCTAACGGCTGCTATGCTAAAAAAAAAATTATTTCAGTAATACCAGTATAAGTACTATACAGATGCTAGCGCTTTCTAGCTAGTGTCCTATTAGTAGTAATAGTAAAAACCAGTACAAAGAAATGCATGTCTAACCACACCACAATGTGTATTGGTCTACTAAAAATTGTTAGGACATCACTGACTGTATTTAAGAAGAAAGATTTTGCTGATGCAGCATGAGATCTGCCACATCACTAGTGGAAGAGGGCGAGGTAGGGCCAATGAAAGTTCCCAAGTTATCAGAATGGATGCTAATTATAATCAACCAATGCAGCGGACGTAACCAAGTAAACAAGATATAACTAGCAATCTAATCAATCTACCAATCACACCCACGAAACGCCAGATACAATATTTAGCGTGGAAACCCTTTCTAGTGGGGAAAAATATGATCCAGAAGTCAAAAACTCACGAACAATTACAAGATATAATTAGATCAAGAGAGAGAATTAACTTCTTCTTTTTTATGGTTGAGAGCAATACCCTATATATAGCCCCAAATTTGTACCTTAGAGATAGAGTACAAGTAGGACTCAAAGTGGAAAACAAAGTCCCCGTTTGGCATCGTGCCAATGGCAATTCCCATGTTTCGGTGGGATGAATCTGAGAGAACGGTGTTTGGTTGGTATATTGGTCATTTTGGATCTTGATTCCGCTGGCATAATCCTTGAAATCTCATCTCACTGGCGCAAGAAATTGAAAACGATTGGATTTCCGTTTTTTTTTCTTTTTTTGGAAGAATTGCCGTGCACGATTTGCATCCTTTAACCCTTTTCCCACACTCTCAAAATCGATATGAGGACTATCGACATGTATCGGCTTTGCATCTTCTCCTTCGGCATCTTCATCGTCTTCTCTTACGGCTCCAACCTGCAAATCTATCTCCAAAAGATCCTGGTACGATTCCATCCCTCATCTCTCTCTTTTCTCTTTGCCTCCATATACCTCTCTGCATCTCTCTCTATCACTCTCTGTGTCCCTCCTCCTCAGGTCCGACGACCCACACATCCAGATGACATTTCTCTCCATCCCCCAATATCCCGTTATGACCACCAATGTAATCTGCCTAACTCACTTTTACTCTCACACCCTCTTAGATCCCTCCCGTTCTCTCCTTTCTTTTCTCCCTCTCTCTGTATCTATCTCAGGGCAAGCGACCCTCACAAATATCTGAATCATCCCTCCCCCTCCCCCTCCCCCTCTCTCAAAAGCCCCTTTTCTTCTCACAAATCATACGACACATCTGTTTCACTTCTTTTTTTATGATTTGATTCATATATAGTATGTGCTACTATATTTTGATGGCCGATTAATCTCTTATGGCTTCTCTTCCTGTAATGTTTGTTTACCATTTGTATTTTTTTTTTGAAAGCCTGTATTATATGATAGCGATGGTTCTCTTTATTTCAATAAAAGTGTGATTGATGAACACATGTTAACATTCAACTGCTTGTGGATTTCTCATGTGAAAGTAATGAAATAGTTTCTTTAATTATGCTTGTGTGGGAGTATATTTAGGCTTGGTAGAAGTACCAGTCAGACACATCTTGATCTCGACCAGAAGCTCCACCTCGGCCACCTCGGCCAAAAGCTCCAGCTCGGCCAGCTCGGCCAGGAGTTCCATCCTGGCCAGAATGCTTCACATCGGCCTGGGATCCCATCTCGGCCAGACATCCCATCTCGGCAGCAGTGCCAGAGAGTCCACTTCGGCAACAGAGCCAAACTTTCCACCTTGGCAGGAAGCGCCAGAGATCACCTCGGCAGCACCCGAGCTCGGCACCTCAGCACCTGAGCTCGGTAACAGTACCAGCTCAGCCAGACATTCTATCTCGGCAACAGTGCCAGATCGCTCATTAAACAAGTACAGCCGGCCTTACCTCTTTGGAGACTCAACCACGTTACAGAACGTGTTGAGTAATGATGATAGGCATCGGGCAGAGAGTTGTCACTAGGTGGTTGCGCCCATGTCAAGCCACCAATGTCAGAACCGCCCATACCACCGATGGGACTCCCCATCACCAAAGTCAGAGGACTTCAGCTACAAATGCAAGGAGCAAGCTCCATGACCCGGTAAGCAAAAGCAAAAAAAGAGAACACACAGGCACTCTGCCTCTCTTCTTCTTCTCCATCCTTTGTCTAGTGACAGCACTAACTTAGGCATCGGAGGGCCTTGCGCTGACAGCAGTCAGGGTCTTCTAACCTTCTCTTCTCTCCCCCTTGCAGGTTCTCTGGCGTGTAGTCTTCCCCAAAAGAATTTCATCATCTATTTAAGTGGGTGTGAAGTTTTTTGCACTTACAATGCTATTTTGATTCTATCATTGTTTGGTTATTTTGTTGTTTGAGACTTTTTTCAGCAATTGTTTGTGTTTGTTTCGATAAAAGTTCTTTTCTGTTAGTTCATATGAAAGAGTTTTTTCAGTGAAGCTGTATTCAATCTATTACTACTTTCAAATCACTGAAGTCAAGAATCTTATGCAATTGTGCGACCAATCAAATTAAAAAAAAAAAAAAAAAGAAAGCTCATCTATTCAACTCAGGTGAGGCAGCTAGCATCATTTGATTTTTGTTTACTATGTTGACTTAGAGGTCAAATTTTAAAACATCATTTGCAAGACACAAATTTATTGAATTCTTTAAAGAAGTCACAAAACATGTCAAAAAAAGTCAGACTACGGTAATGAAATGAAGTTATTTAGTTTATATTGTAAGGTGCATTCTGTTGTGAGCTTATTTAGTCTACTGTTTTTGTAAGTGCATTATGTTGTGATTTAATCACGTGGAGATAATAGACTGAATTTAAAGTTGTCGTTGGTGTGAACTAAGGAAGGTAATGGGTGCAAATTGCAGATACACAGGGCCTTTTGAAAGTAATGACTTATTTTTGTTCTTCTTTTCCTTTTTTTTTTTTTTTAAAGAATTAAACCTATACTTATTGGAGTTTTAATTTATCATTGCAAGTAGAAGTCCTATAACCATCACCATTAGTAGTTAATGGGTTATGATCATGTCAAAGTAAGGTGGAGGACGCAATGGGGATTTCCTGTATGAGCTAAGTAAAGAAGCTGTCTTTTTTTGTTGATATGATAAGATGTTTCAAGCCTTTTGAGCTTATTTAGAGAGCTTCTAAGTGTCACGCCCCGAGGCCCGAGATTTCACCCATCCTGAGGCTCGACGTACGCTCGTGTGGGGATTTGAGTCAAACTCGATGAAATATATGTGTCCCCATGAACGGGATTCCCACAGGATTTCACGTGTGAGGTAATAAATCCATCACATTAGGGGTACCTTTCAATTTCATGTGAACCTATATAATTAACCAAACAGGCATCCATTTATATTACCAACCATGTCATATTTGAATCATAATCAAGCGCATGAACAGTCCATAGAGTGAATGCTTAAGTTCAAGTTAAGGTTAAAGAAAAGAAAAAGAAGAAAAGAGTAGCGGAAGTTAAGTACTAATTAAGGCTTATAATACCAAAGAAAGTGCAAATCTAAAAAACAACTAATCATCATGACCATCCAGGCCATAATTCTAGGGTTAAGTGACGTCCACAAATGCTCAATGCAAGTGATGTCTACTGGACATCATCAGAAGTCCACTTAGCGAATTACTGGGGAGTTTCTTGTTCCTCCTCAGCGACCGGGGCAATGGCATCGAGGTCGTCACCTGTAACGCCAAGTGTAGCACCATTAGACTAAGCTAAGCAAGATTTAACAGATATAAATCATGTAACATGTGAGAAATGAATAGTTAGATAGACCTAAATCGCATGAGGTCAAAGCATGATCACTAGGCAAGTCTGTGCATGAATAAGCATGAGACGTACAAATCATAATTGACAGGTATACACCATAACATAACTAAATGGCACATCCACATTAGCTATATTCTCTCAAATTAACTATGTAAACATGAATGTAAAGTGAGAGCAGAAACATAACAGAACATAACAAGGTGGTGCCACTAGGAGACAGAGGGCCAGAGGCAGACCGAAGTTTTCAAGACCTGGGGCGGTCGCCCCTGGTCAAAATCCAAAATCCCCTTCAATAGCACTGGGCCTTGGCCCATGCCCCACATCATTGAAAACAATCGCCCCAGGTCAAAAGGGCTGAATGAAAAAAAAAAAAAAAACCCCAAATGCTCTTTCAACCTTCCCTCTGCAACTCTTCTCCAGACTCCAGTTCTCCCGGTCTACAGCTCTTCGCCTCTTCGCCTCCTCCAACCTAGCTACCTCCCTTCTTCCTTCGAGGAATCAACGGTTCAGGTAACTCTCTCTCCCTCTCTCCCTCTCTGGCTAGGGTTTGTTTAGTTTCTTCTTTTCTTTTCCTTCCTCTCTTCCTCCTTTGCACATTAGGGTCTGTCTTTGTTTTTTTTTTTTTTCATTTGAAGTGATGATCTCAGTGCCCTCTTTTCTATTAAAAATGAAAAAGGGTGATTGAGATTTGAGAAGAATATCTCTCTGTGACTCTGTCTCTCTTTCTCTGATAAATGGAGGTAGGGAAATCAAAACGTAGAGATATCGTCTCAGACTCTCAATCGCCCTTTCGTCTTTGGTTAATGGTTGGACTTGGCTATTTGATTGTTGAATCGATCACATTTCTGATTTGTTTCTTCTTTTAGTTGTGATTTTTTATTTGATTTTATTTGGGTAAATGAGATAAGGAGATGCATGTGATGAGGAAATTTGAAGATAATCTTATAAGTTGCTTTCTGATGCAAACGACTTGTTTGGTTTCTGATGCATTTGAAGAAAAGAGCAGCATTTTACACATAACGAGCATAAGCTTCTGCTTGGTTTACCAAATACATATATTACGACAATAGGACTACCCAATTTGACTAGAAGAGTTCTAAATAATCCCACATGTGCCTCAGGGCCCGGATGGCCTCTTGATCTTGGAGCAGAATTTTCATTTGTCTAGTCACTTATATTACCATTTGAAAGAAAGATTTATCCCGTGTTTTGGTACAATATTATGTTTATTCTATGATACCTTTATTTACTCTTTTAATATTCTAGATATACCCCTTTGATAGCTTGTAAATTATCCTACAATTAGTTAGATGAAGTGATGAACAATGCACCAAAATATAAAAAGATAAAAATGAAAATTGATCAAATACAATTAACAATATTAGCGCAACTTTTCTCTTATGTCCTTTAATTTTATGAACTTTTTAGATTTTTCTTTTGTTTTTTTTCAATGTTTGCACGAAGTCATGAACCAAGTTTGGAAATAGAACAAGTCGTTTCGGTGGAATAAAAGTCCGGTTGGGTCCTACTGAGACCCATGCAGAAGGGGTCATAGCCCTACCAAACAAGACATTTTTCTTTTAGTTTTGCTTATTGCTTCATTGGTTTTCATATCTTTTATTTGTCATTATATTTTCACTTCTCATCACTTCTCATTGGTTTTCATACACCATCTATTTGGGGTCATCATCATGCCATTAAAACAAACAAGCTAATCTCTCATCAATAATAGGGACTTTTTTTTTTCTCTTTATTTCTTTTCTTATCCAAAATTCAAAATCTTAGTAAGAATTGTGGTTTTTATACCCTTTTTTTTCTTTTTACAAATAAAACATATGATCATTAAAACTATAGAATATGTAAATTAAATTTTATTTTAAAGATTTTGAATGATCTAGAATTGTCCATATTTTCTAATTTCTATGTCCTTGTTTTAAATAGATCTAGAATTGTTGTAAGCAAGTCTTATCTAATTGTCTTGATCTATGTTTAAGCTTTAACTATTTTTTTTTTCTCTTTTTTCATTTTGGAAACTTTATTCTTGGCCTGTAATATGATGTTTATGATTATGCTGATAATGTTCATCTATAAATTATAAATACAGGTGCTCTCATTTGGAATCATATGATTAAGGAACTGTTTGGAGCTTAAAGAAATAATAACGAGGTACTAATTTTTACATGATAATATGTGTTACTTCTTTAGAGTTTCTTTATTATTGTTGTAGCTTGCTTGTCAAATTGTGTGCTAATTTCTTGAGGATTCGCGATTTGGGTGTTGTCACTTAAAAGTTTATTTACAAATCAGGTGTTAGTAGTAGGATTCTTAATAAAAAGAAGGAATTGTTTAAAATCATGTCTTTAACCTATGTTATAAATGGTGATTATTGGTGGTTGGCGAGGAATTAACAATAATTGACCTTATCTTTGAATCAGATATGGAAAAATATTACAAAAAACAATCAACTACCAATCCACTATCTCCGATTCCAAAGAATGACAAGAATGATGAAATGCCATCATCCTCGAAGAAAGGGCGTGTAGAGGTTAACTTGACTGATCTTCCCGCAGATCCTGGGTTACGAAATCCAATCTCTAGCTATCATCCTATGGATAGGGACCAAGTCCGAAGAGCATATCTACAAAAGGGCCCTTGTCAGCCTCGTGACCATAAGTTTCCTTATACGGGGTGTGGACAAGATAAGAGGCGATTTAATCCTTTTTGGTTTAAGGATTACGGCAGTTGGTTGGAGTACAGCATAGAAAAAGATGCTGCATTCTGCATGTGTTGTTATCTTTTTGGGGAGGAAACACGTTATGATGCTTTTATAACTCAAGGATTTAAAAGCTGGAGGAAGAAAGAAAGAATTGAAAATCATGTGGGAGGCCCGAATAGTGTTCATAATCAAGCATATGAGAAGTGTCAGAACTTATTGAATCAAGAGCAACACATTGAAACGATTATTATCAAGCAATCAAGTCAAGCTCGAACAGATTATCGAATCCGTTTGAAGGCAACACTTGCTTCTGTTAGATTTCTTTTGCGCCAAGGATTGCCTTTTCGTGGTCATGATGAATCTGAAGATTCAAACAATATGGGCAACTTCCTTGAGCTTTTGCAAGTACTTGCTAATTAGAATGAAGCTATTAAAAGAGTTGTATTGGAAAATGCTCCTGAGAATCTAAAATTGACCTCCCCTAAGATTCAAAAAGACATTGTGAATGCGGCCGCCATAGAAACCACTCAAGCTATCATTTCCGAGCTTGGAGATACACCATTTTCTCTTTTGGTGGATGAATCTAGGGATATCTCTATCAAAGAGCAAATGGCGGTAGTTATACGCTATGTGGATAAGCGGGGATGTGTGATTGAGCGGTTTTTAGCCATAGAACATGTTGCAGACACTAAAGCTCAATCACTTAAGCTGGCCATTGAAGCGATATTTTCCAGGCATGGATTGAGCATGTCAAGTTTGCGTGGGCAAGGTTATGATGGGCTGCTAATATGAAGGGTGAGCTTAATGGACTGCAAAGGCTCATTCAGAATGAGAATCCTTCTGCATTCTATGTTCATTGTTTTGCACATCAGCTTCAATTAACACTCGTTGCTGTTGCAAAAGATAACAATTTAATCGACACTTTCTTCGAGTCGGTTTCTATGGTATTGAATGTCGTTGGAGGCTCTTGCAAACGTCACGACATGCTCCAAAATATACAGGCTGCTAAAGTCGTTGATGCTCTCGATTCGGGCAAACTTGAAAGTGGACGGGGTTTGAATAAGAAGACTAGCCTCAAGAGGCCGGGAGATACACGTTGGGGCTCGCATCATGATACATTGATTAACTTGCTACTCATGTTCTCCTCAGTGGTTGATGTGCTTGAAATTATCTCAGATGATAGTACGAGTGAACACAAGGGCTCCGCCACTAACTTATTGAGTGTATTGGATGATTTTGATTTTGATTTTGCATTTAAATTGCATTTGATGAGAGATATATTGGGGATCACAAATGAATTATTAAAGTTATTGCAGCGAAAAGATCAAAATATTATCACTGCCATGGAACTAGTGAGAGTGTCAAAGCAACGATTGCAAATGATGAGAGACGATGGGTGGGATTCTCTCCTATTTGAAGTCCATTCATTTTGTAATAAATATGAAATCATAATTCCCAATATGAATGATATGTTTGTTGGACGAAAGCGATCACGACGTAAAGCTGAATTAACAAATCTCCATCATTTTCGAGTCGACATATTCTATGCTACTATTGATTTGCAACTTCAAGAGCTCAACCGCCGCTTTAATGTGGTGAACACCGAGTTGCTTATTTGTGTAGCATGCTTGGATCCAAGTGATTCATTCTCTGCTTTCGATAAGGAAAAATTGATCCGGCTCTCTCAATTATATCCAAATGATTTTTCAGACTTAGATCGGGTGAGACTTGATAGTCAGCTTTCGAATTATATCACTGATATGCGCACCAATAGTAAGTTTTTTGGAGTGAAAGGAATTAGCGGCCTTGCTCAGAAGATGGTTGAAACAAAAAGGGACATTGCATATCCTTTAATTTATTTGCTCTTAAAATTAGCGCTAACCCTACCAGTTGCCACTGCTACTGTTGAAAGGGTATTTTCTGCTATGAAAATTGTTAAGAATCGACTGCGTAATCGAATGGAAGATGAGTGGATGAATGATTGTTTGCTTGTGTATATCGAAAAGGACATATTCAATAGCATTGATGATGAGACGATCATGCAACGCTTTCAAAACATGAAGAACCATAGAGGGCAATTGTAAAAATCTTTGTTTTGTGGTTGAAATGACTTTTGATGAGAGAAGTGTATGTTAGTTGATGTCCAATCATTAATATGTACTTCTTTCTTCGGGTTAATACCCAAATTTTTTGGAGGTTGTGAACCCTTTCTTTTTGGGGATGATTGGTTTGTCCTCATTTTTTGGGAGACTTTTTTGTTTTCAGTATACTTCTCTTATACTGTAAATTTTGGAGAAATGAATAGTCCTCATTTCAAACAAGAAATATATTAAGTTGATATAGTTAAATATTTTGCGTCTATTTACATGGAAAACATTTTTTCTTTTGTTATTGTTGATGTGAACAAATTCTAGCTAAAGTTTAGCCCCACCTAAACGAAAATCCTGGGTCCGCCTCTGCAGAGGGCCAAAAAACTCTATATATAATCCCATCTGCAGACGGCCAAAAATATATACTAAACACACACTTAGCTGGGTCCGACTTAGATAGGGTCGAAGCCAAGTGGTGCCGACTTGCGGAATAAAAGTACAAATTAATAGAACATATACAAAATAGATCATATCATAATTGAGAACTTATCAAGATTTAACTGAACAAAAGCGGAAACAGATATAATATAAACAGGTACATAAGCAAGATATACATAACTAGACAGAAGTATGATCAAGTTATACGAGAGTACTGGAACGGAATGCAATGCATGTACATAAATCATAGACGGAATCAAGATACGTAGCAAGCTAATCCTACGGTCTTGGGAACGCTCGAAGTCTTCACCGTCCAACTCAGTGTAGTACTAAGGATTCCGGTGTTAGTGGCCTACAAAAGAACCCTTGGCGTTACATAATTTCGAATCCCTTAGTATAATACATTTGGTTCGGATCTCAATTTCAAAGAACACAAGGTCCCTTGAGGGTGCACGGTTGCTCAAACCGCATCCACATAATATACAAGTCTATTGGTCATGATAAAAGGTTCAAGGTATCCATCCTTAAGGTCCAACTATCAGACCAAAGCAATCTAACAAACTACAGTTCAACGCTTGGCTCGCGGTACCATCTGGTTGCCAAGATTAATATAAAACCCAATATCCACTTATTCCCTAAATTTCAAATCAAATATCTGTACAAACCATTGGATTTTACGCTTCAAGAGCTTTCCAACGGTATGTGAACCTCAAAAAACGGATGTACGGTTACAAAGATATGGCCGTTGAAAGTTGACATAAAATTCTATGTATTAGGTGCGCTCGAGCGGATAAACATGCGCTTTAGAGCGGACACCAACCACAGGTCATATTCGCTAGAGTGGGGAATCACGCACTCGAGCAGGCACCATCCAGAGTGCATGCGCTCTAGAGCAGGGAATCCTGCGCTCAAGCGGGCAATCCAGAATTATGCATTCTTAGGCTATTTTGAGCTTAGAAATGCTCTGTTTCACTTGATGTCTCATCCATATTCTTCTCATCCATAACCATGGAATAAAATCTTACACCAAGAGCCTCCAAATGCTCATGGACATCACCATTTTTACCACCAATAAATCAAGCCATACAAACCATATTACATAAATTTGAACCAAAAATCAAATTGAGCTAAGAAATGGGTAGTCTAACATGAAGGAACATATTCATGGAATCAAATGAGGATGCTTGCATAGATTTATAAATGTTACTCTTGCCTTGGTTCTAAAATTCGAATCCCACACCAAATCAACCTCTCCTAGCCAATCAAGCTCTCCAAAGTAAAATCCCTCAAAAATGAAATGGTGAAGGTGAAATCCTACAATGGTAAATGAAGATAAATGGGTTGAAATCCACATGCAATACTAACATAGCCTTCCAAATTCGGATTTGAACAAGGAGACATGAGTCATGAATCAAAAAGATTACCAAAAGTGTTGAGAAATGAAAAATATAGTTGTTCTTGACTTGGGAGTTGAAACCCTTGTTATAGAGAAGAGGGAAGATGCAATGGAGATTGATTTCTTCACATGCAATAGGTCCCATTGGCTGGTTGCTTGAAATGAGGAAGGAGATGAAGTTCTCTCAAAGAATCACACAATTAAATGGGTATAGGAGGAGTACTTGAAGAAGATGGAGTTGAGGAATCTCACATGCAAGCTCTAGATTTTGTAGAGATGAAGGGGAGAAGAAGAAGAAGATGTAAAGAAGTAGAGAAGATGTAGAGCTTTGAGCTAGAAAAATGAAGGAGGAGGCCGGTGGTTATGTGAGATGACCACTTTCAAATCAAAGTTTTTCCTGGATTTTGCATGCAAATCCGGTTAAGTTACAGAATTTTTAAAAAGAGCCTTTATGAAGGAAATGGACTGGGCTGAGAATGGGTTGGTTTGGGTTCAAATGGTTTGTCTTGAAATATGAGAATTGGAATTTATGATTTTTTAATGTAATTCACCCATAAACCCATAAAATCTAAATATACACAGAGACCAAAAACACTCCAAAAGTCAAATTCTACCTAGTCCATGGTCAAGCCCAACTAATTCTACTTAATCAAGCCCAATTACATTCAAAACATCCATTAGGCTACTAATCTAAATTAATTAACTCTAAAATGAAATTAAGGCGGGTCGGGGTGTTACACTAACTTGGTTTTTATTGATACCCAAATAAAAAGAAAGGGAAGATCTTGATGGCCCAGTCACTAGAATTGAGAGAAATGCAAGTGTCATTCCTCACCCACAATCAAAAACCGATCTTGTGTTCATCCTCACCTCACTTTTTGCACTATCATTCCTTATTCCTAATCCCCACTTGCCATCACATATAATTGAAAAATAAGAAGTGCTTGGGAAATAAGCATGGCACTTCATAACGTAAGCTTATTACATTTAGATGAGAAATATAGAGAAGCCATTACTATTATTTACAGTCTTACTAGTTTCTCACCACAAAATATTTCAATTTTTCAAATAGCAATCCCTCACTACAAGCTTAACAAAAAGTTCTTATCAAACACTAGGATCTAAGTAATACATAATACAATATTCCAATCTAGAGCACACCTTTTTGCAATTGGAACTTTTATTTCCTCACCATGCCATTTCATCTTCATCATCACCTTAAAATACGTACAAAATCATCCTTAAAGTCTTAGGTGCAGAATTAAAGCTCAAACGGAAAAAGAAGATTCGAAATAAAATGCAGAAAGAAGCTAATAAGACCAAGATCACATATCAACAGCCACACGCTTGTACAAGTGTGGTGGCAACCTGGGCGTGGGGACCGCCTCCAGTGGGGTCCGCATGAATGTGATCACTCCTGGGTTTCCAGACATATCAATCTCCTCAGCCTTGACCCCCTTTGGAGGGGCCCAATGGAAATGGTGCAACAGAAGACCCAGCATCAACTGGACCAAGTTGATGCCCAGCTGGGCCCCGGGGCAAACTCGCCTACCGGCTCCGAATGGCAGCAGCCGGAAATCATGGCCCTTCAAATCGATTTCCTCCTCGATGAAGCGTTCGGGCCGAAACTCTAATGGATCTTTCCATACAGCTGGGTCATGGGCTATAGCCCACACATTAACCTGGACAATAGACCCCTTGGGTATGTCATAGCCTCCTACTTTGACATGGGCTGTGGCCTTGTGAGGCAGCATCATGGGCGTTGGAGGGTGCAGCCGAAAGGCCTCTTTTACAACACATTTCAGGTAGGGGAGGTTGGGGAAGTCCATTTCATTCATGACCCGCTTTGATCCAATGACCCGATCCAACTCCTCCTGGACCTTTTCTTGGACCCTTGGATTCTTGATCAGCTCTGCCATGGCCCACTCCACGGATATCACAGTAGTGTCCATGCCTGCAATGATCATGTCCTGCACATTGAGCAAACTGATGTTTTAAGTAGACTTTAGAGTAGCTTTTCAAGAGTTCTAAATTCTAATAAGAGAATGGTTATGAGTTCAAATCTCTGCAAGCTATGTACTTTGGTATTTTATCATAATCTTTCAAAAAGACAAAATTGAAGGATACTCGTCAAAATTGAAAAAAAAAAAAAAAAAAAAAATGCCCCACTTCAATATATAATGGTTTAGAATGTGTTGGAAATTTAAAAAATGAAAAAAAAAAAAAAAAAAAAAAGGTTCATGAATTCAAATTTTGCTCAAGGAGAAGAAGAAGTTGATATTGGTTACCCAAAGTAGGCCAATGATGGTGTCATCACTAAGATCATGTTTGTCCTTTAGGGTGAGAAGTGCATCCACAAAATGTTGCTTCTCGCCGGTCCTTTGGCGTGCAAGTGTATGCTCTTCCATGATGGCCTTGGTGAGTTGGTCCCGACGTGTACTGTGTTTGGCCATTGCCTCCTTCTCGAGTGGGAACATCCATCTGAGCCAGGGGATGTGTTCAGCCATTGTGAGTGAGGCACCGAGTCTCAACCCATTAGCCACAATGGCTTTAAATTCCACACCTTGCTTTTCCATGACTCCCTCCGAGTTCACAAAACGCTTTCCCAATACCAGCCGCGTGATGTTGTTCAATGCTACTGCTGCTACATAGTT
Organism: Camphora micrantha; assembly: GCA_003546025.1. NCBI lineage: Eukaryota > Viridiplantae > Streptophyta > Magnoliopsida > Laurales > Lauraceae > Camphora > Camphora micrantha. The sequence goes on along the minus strand of QPKB01000003.1, from coordinate 26,553,385 downwards.
CTTCACCACCACACTTTCCCCCAACTTCCCTGTTTATTTAGAAACCAATCAATCCATATTGAATCAATTACCAATTAAGTGTTTGAATTACATACATATTTATACAATATACAATTTAGATATTGGATTTGTCTGTTGGGAGGACACCCATTTTGAGGAGATCAATATTAGTGGAGAATTTAGAAGTGCAATGTGATTGTTTTGATGAGGAATTATTGAGAATGCATGTGAAAGCAAGGTTAGAAAACTAGTGACTCGGGCTTGACTCGCCCGACTCTAAAATATTGATCCGGTGGGAGTCAATTTGATGACTCGGGGGAGTCGTGTTTTAAAAATATTTAAAGATAGATCACATGTACTTGTAAATTTAGATATACAAATCATAAATTCAAATTGCTAAAGTTAAGTATGCAAGAAAAATAATATAAAAAGTAAAGCAATAGTAAAAACAAAACGCCCTTTTAGATCCAAACTTTGATCATAAGAGATCAAATATAAGTCTTAGAAAACATTTTTAGTGAATCACGTTTAAACTACTACTCAATATCTCAAGCATAAAATTTAAAATCAAATCTACTAAACATCACTTACAAATCTAGGAGTTGATAGAGTAGCATAAGGCGTGGCTTTGCTCTCTATGTTTTGTTAGAAATTATCCTAGATTTTCTTCGTGTATTTTCTTCGTGTGTGTTTGTGTGGGTTTAGCGGGTGCCACCTCGAGGATTGGTCCTAGTGGGTCAAAGGCTTTAGAGATACCCACGTCGCCAAGAAGCAAAAAATAACTAAACATCAATTGTTTAAAATCAAATTAACTACTTAAATGCAAACACCAAAATTTTAAAATTTACCTCCAAAATGGTTCAGAATTGCATACAATTTATCAAAACAAGGTGGATAGGCCAAGTTTCCCCATTATTTGACTCGGTCTTTTATCAAGACAAGGTGATTCGGTAGAGTCAAGTCAATTCGACGAGTTTTCCTTCCTAGAGTGCAAAATGTAGAAGCTGTGAGAGAGTATATCAGTTTGGACAAGAACAATGAGCGATAGCTCAGCCCAAGCCTCAGTGTGGCTTAAAGCTTCAAGCCTATGTATTACACATCTAAGATGCATCAAAGATGGATGAAACTAGCTTGATAAGGTTGCTAAATTAAAGTTAATACCATGGTTTAAAATCTCGGTCTCGGTCGCAGTATCGGCCGGGCTGAAAAACCGATATGATATCGGTATCGATCGCGGATATCGGTCCGTCGCGGTGCGAATTTTTTTTTTAATCCAAAAAAATTTGCAAAAATATTCAAAAAATCTAGAATATTAGAAAATGCTGGAAAACAATATATTTTTTTTCCATTAGTAACAACAATAAATCAAAATCTCGGTCACCTTAAGTTATGAGTCCTGTCTGTGTCGCAGTTCGCTGTCTTCTCCAGTATTTCATATAATGCAACCATTATTGATGCTCATGATCAATTTATTAGTGTAAAATATAAGAAAATAAATATAACATATCAATCATCATTTAATATTAACTTAATCATTAAATAAGTTGTGAAATTCAAGACCCTGAAGATGACATATTAAAATCAGAAACATAATATGATAGTGAGATCGATAAATCATAAAGCACTTGGGCATCAAAAGGTTCATGATTTACTTGAAATAAGAGGGGACTAGTAGAGTGTAGAGACTAGAGAGAGAATAGAGAGTATGAGTGTATTACACACTATTAATAATCCTTTAGTATCACAAATATTCTAACAAGTAACAACAATTTTTTTTTTAGAAAAAATAAAGATTTAAAAAAATCATTTTGAAAACTCTAAATATATAGATCTAGCATAAAAGTATGTAGATCAATCATTTAAACACCATATAATGATCATGAATCATTAAAAAAACATATTTATTATGAAATCCCAAAAAAATGATATATTATAATTCCAATATAAAAAAATCCGAAAAAAAAAATCCGAAAAAAAAAGTTCAAAATCATGTGTATGAGTAGATCTAGAATGAAAGTATGTAGATCTAACTTCTGAAAATCATGTGTATGTAGATCTAACATGATTCTATGCTTCATTTAAAAAAAAAAAAAAAAAAAACACATAATAAAATGTTTTAAGTTGATTTTCTCTTACCTTAGATAATATTTTCTTCAAAAAATAGATGTGGGATTTAAAAATATCCAAGAGGGATGTGTGATGGAGTATGGCTGCTGCTATGGCTAGAAAAGAGATGAGAACAGAGGAGAAGATGATGAAGATGGGAAAAAGATGAAAAAATTATGATTTTTACCATTTTTTATCTCATCTCAGCCGATATTTTGAAAATATTGGCCGAGATATCGGTTCCAATCGATATGAAGATTATCTCGGTCAGATATAGATCGAGATTTTGGAGATATTTACCGAGACTGATATCTCAATGAGATATCGACTCGGTACCGGCCGATACCGGTTATCGGTCGATATTTTAATCCATGGTTAATACAAAAAGGAACAACTTTACTATACTCTCTCTTATACTCTACTTTACTACATACTTTGAATCTCCTTACTTTCATTCACCGTTTATGACGATGTGACATTTATTTTTATTTTAATTTACCGTACATCCAAATAATAATACTCGGAGTGAATGTGACATATTTTCACTGTACTATATTTAGATAAAAAATGATGCGGTAAAGTCTACTCGCCATTTCTTTACCATAATCTTTACAATAAGTCACTTTTCTTTACCATATTATACTAGAGTAAAGTGTAATAAAATTGAAAACAACTACTTATACTACTCTCTCCTATATAATTATTTTAACTCACCTTTGTTTTGCTTGACCTTTACTTGACCTAAGATCAACCAAATAAATCATCCTAGTCTCCGAGTACAGTTCAAGTCATTCTTTGGAAGTGACCATGGTTGCTATTGGTAGTTTGGAATGGACCAATTACAACTTTGGGCTGTCATGGTAGGAGCCAGTATGATTGAACGATCCAAAACGATGATGATCAGAGGGCCCACATTTCCAAATTAAACAGGAGAAGAGGTTTTGTAGTTGGTGTATAAGCTAAGGTGCAATCGACTCATACCTGGACTGGTGATATCTCTAAAGATGGATTCAATCATGGCAGTGACCTCATCCTCTCTGATGGGCCTCAGGGACTCAAGCCTCTTATGAGAGAAGAGCTCCAATGTACACACCTTCCTGACCTTCACGTAGTGGGGCCCATAATCAGCCCATATGAGGTCCTTGCCATCTCGGCTGAACTTAGCCGATAATCTGTCCCTAGGCCTATCAGCCAACTGCTGATCTTTCTCCTTGAGCACTTCCTTGGCCAGCTCTGCATTGCACACGATCACATTCAACGACGATCCATACCAGACAGACATGATCGGACCGTACGTTTGGGACCAGTCTGAGAAGCATTGAAATTTAACGGGCTTGATGTCATAGAGGTTCCCGATGATGGGCCACGGACGTGGGCCTGGGGGAAGACGGAATCTCAGCCGTTGATAGAGCTGAAACACCAGAATAATTAGGAAGCTGATGAGTAAGAAAATGAGAAAAGGAGCCATGAGAATATGAGAGAGAGAGAGAGAGAGAGTGAGTAGGTAGGGGGTGTGAATGTGTGATCCATAAATACAAGTGTGTGAGAGAGAGGGAGAAGAAGATATTTTGTTTTTTTGGTTTTGTGGATGTAAATGAGTGGCTTGGAGTTGTCAGGTAGTACAGTACGTTTTCAGTATTGGCCGACGTCACCAATTTTTTTGAAGTCTCACCAAACCAGCCAGCCCCTCTATCTCACTCCTCCAGCAATTTTTGGATTGCAGAGTTCTCTTATCTTCCAACATGTTTCCAGAGAAAGTCATCCAATACATTCATGGAATGAATTTAGAAGTCTCACTTTCCGGATTTATCTCAAACCGTTTAAACGAGTGGAGATGGAATGAGCCACGTGGCCAAGTGCTTCGCCACCCAGTTTTTCACCCACATAAATTTTGCCGATAAATAGAGGATGATGCCTCGCATGAGAAGTGTAGAGATGAGTGACAAGAAAGCCTCGAGTGCAAAGTGAGGAGTGACACAAGTGCAGTGTCAAGTGTACAGCAGTTACTGTGAGTGCCTTATGTACATGAGAAATATATGAAAAAGTCTGGATGGACCGAGGACCGGTCCCAATGTTCGGTCCCATTATCATCCATGATATGTTCGGTCCCATTATCATGGATGATAATGGGACCGAACATTGGAATCGGTCCAAGGACCGGTCCTAATGTTCGGTCCATATAGCATTCCTCGAAATATATATGTCTGTCTAAGTGTCAAGTGCAGAATACGTGTATGTCATGCGTAATTTATATAAGTTGTATTAATTGAAATAAAACTACTTTTAAGTGTGTTGTTATGAGTCTTAGGTCCACCATAGTTGGGGTTGGGCTTCCCTACAAGTAGTATCGAAGCTATCTTCCTACAAGTGGTATCAGAACGAGCAAGTTTAGGGACCGTCTGTCCATTAGGAGCAGCAGCTAAAGGCGAGGCGACGTTGTGAAGCCGATTAGTCGGGGACTAAGCTTCTTGGTGGTAGAGATCGATGAGGATCTCACTAATCACAATGACGGATCTCGATAATGCAACCGGAGAGATTTAGAAGTTGAACAACCACAACAATGACTATTGTCGCATATGTGTAGAGGCACTGACACTACAGCATCGACGAATGACAACGCGGAGGCACTGCGCAAACGGTGAATCAAAGCTGGGAAGGCTATGTTCATCTTAAGGACCACAGTACAGAAGGAGCTGCTTGAGCATATACAAGATGCTGACACTCCGAAAAAGACATGGGATACACTAGCTACACTATTTTCCAAGACAAATGATGCGCGCCTTCAGTTTTTGGAGAACGAGCTTGCATCTGTCACCCAAGGTATGATGATTATCAGTCCGTACTTTATGAAAGTAAAGACACTTTGCTAAGAGATTTCTCAGCTTAACCCGGATTCATGGGTCAGCGAAGCTAGGATGGGATGGATCATCCAACGAGGATTGAAGCCCGAATATAGCTGCTTCATGAATGCCATTTGGGGTTGGCCGACTAAGCCGTCTCTTGTAGAGTTAGAAAGCATTTTGGAAAATCAGGAAGCTCTAGCCAAATAAATGGCTGGAGTAACGATGAAGGACGAGGAACATGCACTCTTCACTCGTAAGCGCAAATCAACGATGAAGCCAATAAGGCAGGAGACCGCTGAAAATAGTCGGCGGAGGGAGAGTTCACACACAGGGGGAGCTCAAGACACCGATAGCGATCGATGACTGAATAGTTCTCGCCGAAACTTCGAGTGTTATAATTGTGGCAAGAAGGGCTACGTTGTGCGTGACTGTAGACTACCGAAGAAGACCACAATGAGTCACCAAAGTGGGAGCGAAGAAGAAAGGGATTGCCAAGCGTCTAATGGCAATAATTGAAGATATCAGATTGCCCAATTTTGATATAGCAAGTGACAGTACCCTAGTAAGCTCCAAAGATGATTGTGAGGAGATAATGCTCACTGCAAATTCCAATCTTGAAGTCATCAGTTACGATCGTGGCTGGATCATGGACTCAGGATGTTTGAATCATATGACGGGTGATAAATCAAAATTTTTAAGCCTAGTTGCATACAAAGGCGACAAAGTGATAGTTACAGCAAATAGTGCGTGGCTGCCGATCACTCATGTCGAAGAAGCCATTTTTTGTGCCAGGTTAAAAAACGATGAGGCCCATATGCAGTAGGTCTTCCATGTTTTAGGTATGAAGAGAATTTATTGTCTATATCGCAACTGACTTTATTTAGTGATTTTGTCGTATTTGGGCCAAATGATGTAAATGTATACTACAATACATATAAAGCCATGTGAAAATTCCATTATGATGGGACAAACAAAGACAACACTCCGTCCATGTCATGTTGGCTGAATTGACATACGTGAAGAAGACCTGACAAAATGATACAATTGATGTATGTCATGCCCCACTTAACAGTGTACTTCTATCTCAGCCACATGACCAGGACCACAATAGAAAATTATAGCAGTACGTGCTCCCCTCCACCTACTTGAGCACCACCTACCCACCAGCTTTACCCTGCTACTTCGGCACCAATTACTTGAGCACCACCTACCCACCAGCTTTTACCTACTTCAGCACCACCTACTCGCCCTACTCAAGTTTTCTTGGGTAGTTTTGTTTTTCCCACTTTTGGTAATAGACTGATAGTTCCTTATAAATAAGTGAGCTTGGTTTGTTCACTTTGTTGTTTGTGCGCATGCTTCTTTATTATATACATTGAGAAGCAGTAGAAAACTCTAGGGGAGTTGGTTTTTTTTTTTTTCAGAAAATGTCCCTTCCATTGTGGGCTACTATGATGCATGACAGTTGTGGAGTGCAGTTTACTATGGAAAGACCTGGATAAGACTCGTCTCTATTTAAAATCTCAACTCCATTAATTAGATCATCCCCAACCGTTGATCTATGGAATTAAAGTTTAAAGGCTTTAGATGCATCATTTTTTCTAGGATTTCAAGCCTACAATCAGTTAAAGTTGGATGAATGTCAAATTTGGATTCGTGACAATGGAGGAGAAGTAAAAGTTGGATGATAGTCAATTTTGGAATTTTGACAATTCATGAAAGGGGTAGTGTGTGAAAAAACTGAACGGACTCAAGTTAGGCTCTATGACGTAAAGAAAAAGGTGATTGAAATGGGAGTTCTTTTAAATGGGGACTTTTTTAGAATGTCTTTACATGTGTGTATATACCGCCGTTATCCTATGTGAGTGGAGGCTTTCATGCACACGTCATTGTGAGACCCACATGCCCGCCCCCTTTGAGATGGGACCCAGGGGATTTGAAGATTTGGTTAGTGTCCTCATATGTACAAAAAACAAGCCACATCTGATCATCCATGACCCACGAATTTAGTCCATTCGGATGAGTAATTAGTCGATCCAATGGTTCAATCTATTCAGATGGGTGGAAACCCAAGGGGCTTGTGTACTAAAGGGTTGGGGGGTTTTGGTCCACTCGAATGGACCATCAAATGGGCCCCACTAAGGGTGTGCACTATGCACGAGGTCTGCATAAAATAATTTGCCTCAATCTCAGGTGAGCACTGCATGCCTAAATACCTAGTGCGGCTTATCTAGTGATTCATCCTAGTGGACCATAAAACATGGACCCCCTGATAGTCATTTATCTAGGCTCTAGTATCCATCCGAATGAATTAGACCGTTGGATCGACTTGCTATACTTATTTTTTTTATGATGAAAATTTGCCGGTTATTCATCAAGTAAATATATGAAGAACGCTACAAAACTCCTCGGGAGTTTTTTTTTTTCAAAAAGAATCCCCTCCTAGTGGGGCCCACTATGACAATAACAACCATGGAATGCCGCTGGATGAGAATATCTATATAAAACTTGCCTATGTTCAAGTTTATAACTCCATTAGATAATCCTAACCCCTTAATCTATGGCGTGAAGCTTAATGGTTTTAAAGGTGTTGTTTTCATAGGATATTAATCCAATTGTGAGTAAAAGTTGGATAAATGTCAAATTTGGACTTGTGTTAATTTATGTGGTAATAGTGCATGTGAAAAGACTGGATTGGCTCAAGATTCCCTGAATGGTATAAAAAATAGAGTAGTAAAAGGGAGAGTTTTTGAGAATCTCTCTCTCTAAAGTTAATTGGCCATTATCAAACTTGATGACATAATTAGAAAGATAAATCTAATGGGACCCATTATGATGCTGGCCCATCTTTAATTACTTGCAATTGCACAAGATTTGGGCCCAACTATAACTGGAGAGATAAACTTAATGAGTCATCAACTATTATTAAGTAATGGATCATTATCATATCGGATTTGCAGAACATTCAATCCTTTTTAATTCGTGGATGTTCCCCTAAAATCTTTTTTTTTTTTCTATTAGGGCACGTTTGTGTACATACCCTTTCCGTAGAAAGGGGAAATTGCCACGTTAGCAAATTCCATAGAAATGAAAACCTCGGAAAAGAATTTTCATAGAATTTAGAAATTTATGTTTGGTGCAAAAGGAGTTTTCTCATTGAATTGGTGCTAATGTTGTTTGGTGCGGCTGTGGATTCTTTATAGAAAATCAAAATTTCTTATTTGGTGATATACTTTTTTGAAGAAAAATAACATAACATGTATATTATTTATTCAACATTAAATAATAATTTATATAAAGAAATAAAAAATGAAAGATTTGTAGGGTTTTTGGGTTGAAATGGACAAGAGTGAGGAAAAGAAGATGAAGTTTTCCGAGGAAATCCATTTCCCATACCCCCCATAGGAAACCCATTTCCACAATTATCAAGGAAAATGCTGACTGGGCGGAAAAGTGAACGATTTTCCGCGGAAAGTGTTACACAAACATGCCCTTAGGCTATTGGACCAACGTGTGATACTTCAACTTGAGAACCCACAGATCATCCCTGGGCATAGAGTGTGAACCACATAGCCAACGTTATTTGCTATCTGTACACACCTTCTCATGTAGCTGTTAACATCCTCTCTTTCATATCATTAAAACTTAATGATATCAATGCCAAAGAATTTCGTAATTTTTATATCGCAATTTTTTTTTTTGGTTTTTTTTTTTTCTAACGAGGGTGTTTGGCCTCTTTGAGAACCGACTAATATAAAAATTTACGCCAAGATACCTATTAATATCTTACTCTTCGTTTTAGTTTTAGATGCGGTTTTTTTTTTTTTTTTTCTCGAACTCTTTTTCATTTTTTATGTATAGATCCATATAGAAATTGTTTGGAAACTAGAGTTGTTTTTTATTTTTTTTTCAAAAATATAAAATAATTGCACTATATGTTGGATTTACTGTATTTTGGACAATTTATTCTGAAAAGAAGCAGATTAAGGGTGGCCGCTCTAAGAAAAATAAGGAGATATATAGATTTTTTTCTCTTCCTTTTTATTCTTTTGACAAGATGTGTTAAGATTGCCATGCTGATATATGATTTGAATTGTATATTTACGAGCAAGTACTCCTTCCAATAAAGTTTACTCAACTGTGTAGTTTTCAAATAGTTTAGAGAAGTGGAACAAGGCAAAATGGTATGGGAAGAGCATCAAGTAGGTTTGTAAATTTTTTTGCTAACTCTGCAAGTTGATGGCTCACGAAAGGATAAGGGTAGGCCAAAGAGGGCATGGATAGAGATAGTAAAAATATATAGTGCAACTTATCTCAGAATAGATAAAAATAGAAAAGTGAAACTCATGTAGTTGACCACAGCATAGTTGGGATAGATCTTTGATGATGATGATGATACTTGTCAATAAAAGGTATTGCTTTCTAAAGCTTTTAGAATCTTTAGACATTAATAAAAGCTTGTACGACACATAATTTTTCATTTATGATAAGTAAGATCATCTCCAATAGAGATTCCAAATCTAAGGTGGACATGACACATTAGACTTTTTTGCATGGATTTCCACTCCAATAGTGATGCCAAAAATGACATTTCATTTGGCATATGAAAGTGAAATACCAAATTTAGCATATGAAAAAAGGAGATGATAAATCATATTTAAGCTTATTTTATTTCAAAATAGACCATTTGAGATGGATTGAGTTTAATGTAAAATCCAAAAAATAAGAAAAATATTATATTTGACATATAGAGTGGAGTAACCACTTTTGAAGATGTCAAATTTCAAAAGGTCAAATTGCCACATCAGCCACATAAAAAAATTTGGTATTTCCAATTTGGCTCCTCTGTTGGAAATGCACAATGAACTTAAATGAGATGCTCTAACGAACTTCAAGGGGTTGGCCAAGTGGTCATGACCACGGTTCCTCTCTCTTCCAAAGTTAGAGGTTTTGGTATCGACCCCTAGGGCCTCTTCATGAAGCAAAAGTTGAATCCACTTATGCTACTACCTTGGGGCCACATAAATTTTACCTGATTTCTTTCCGGACTCGAAAGGATTAGTCCAGGGTCAGGAACCCTCCGTTAGCGCAAAAATAAAAAATAAAAAATGAAAAAAATGCTCTATCGGGCTGAATGTGCTATTGGATGTATGTCATAATTATCATACGGACAATCTTAAAACTGAAAATAGCCCAAAAATAGCCGAAAAATATATATTTATCATAGAGCTGTTCGATCCGTATGATATCGCAGGCTGCGATATCCTAGGGATGTAGGATATCCTACAATCAGAAGCAGGAAGACTTGCATAGTACGTTTTTTCTTTCTTTTTTTCTGACTGTGGGACCACCAAATACCATCCAAATCGTTGGATAGCTGTATGAGTGTAAGAACTAATATTGCACTAAATTTGAACCGTTGATCTATCATGGTTATCAAGAAACTTGCAAAAAAAAAAAAAAAAAAAAAAGACATGGCTTACAATTTGTTCTAATAATTTGCAAAATTTGCAAAATAACGTGACTTTCTTGTAAATTTCTTGATAATCGTCGATCTATCACGGTTATAAAAAAACTTGAAAAAAAAAAAAAACAAAAAAAAACATGGCTTACAATTTGTTCTTATAATTTGCAAAATTTGCAAAATAACGTGAATTTTTTGTAAATTTCTTGATAACCATGATAGATCAACGGTTTAAATTTAATGCGATATTAGTTCTTACACTCATACAGCTATCCAAATGTTTGGATGGTGGTTTGATGGTCCCACAGTCAAGGAAAAAAAATAAATACACAGACAGTTCAAGTGATTATGGGATATCCTACATCTATAGGATATCGCAAGCTGCGATATCGTACAAATCGAATAGCTCTGCATTAAATAGATATTTTTGGACTGTTTTAGAGCTATTATCAGCTTTAAGATGTCCATACAGTAATTGTCCCTAAATTTAAAGATCATTTTTTTATAAAAAAAAAACTTCTAGGTTTTTTTTGGCCTTGTTGCGTACTGCACCTGCTTTACATTTTAATGTGTCCCAACTCCCGAGGGTTGACTATGGCCCTTTTGAAATACATTTGAAGGGTTGTTGACTTCCTTGCCTTTCAAGAAACAAAAAAAAGAAATGTTATAATAAAAAGGGATTTGATCAGATGCGTACTATTCGTATGCAAGCTATTGTAATGCAGTTCTGGCATTTTTTATTCAGTTCTGGCATTTGCTCTCATCCCAATTCCTTCATTTTTAATTTGCTCTCGTCCCGTTTGGTAATTTACTTTTAAAATAAAGTGGAGTGAAGTGAAATGAAAAAAATGAATAAAATATAAGTGAGTTATGATGGTATTTTATTTTTAGTTGTTTGGGAAGGAATATTTTTGACTTTTTGTATGAGGAAATGGAATTTTTTTTGTCTTTTAGTAAGTAAATGTAGTTGCTTTTTGACTTTTTTTAAAAAAGATGGAGGGAATTTTTTGGAAAAGTGTTTTTTATAGGATGTTTAACTTAACTTAACTTCACTTCACTATATTAGTAAAATTACCAAACGGGCCTAGAGTTTTGACGTTGTCAATGGCTTTGGCTTACAGGGTTTCATCGTCCAATTCTAATGCCAGCGAATGGGTTCCAAAATGCTCGTGCGGATATGGTATAATGTTAATGTGGATATTATTTCTTTGAGAACAGTGGAAAGCAGTGTAGAAATTCGCGGTGTATATTTTGATATTATCATGAATGGATGGATGTATATTTTGAAATGTCTAAACTAACGTTGAAACTCGACAGTTGAAACCTAAATACCCATTTGAATGTATTCCCTGTTTGGTCCAAATAAGAAACACCTGAAGTGTCTGGATGACTTTGGTTTAGGAAGGCTCTTAATTTATTCATGATGAAATAGTTTGAACAAATGATACATGAAATGGTTATAGATGCCTGTAATAGGAGTAGAGTTTTTATTTCATGACTTTATTAATGTAGAAGTGAAGTTTGAATTCCTTTGGAAATGGTATTTGCTGGAATGAAATGTTGTGAAGAGTGTTGTATATGGATTAGTCAGTGTTGGTGATACATGTATTTTTATGTTGTTAAGCGTGTTTGTACATGTATTTTATTCTTTGCATTTTGAGGTTGAGTCCTCATGTGTTTGGATCCTTACAAGTGTTTTGTACAGGTGTGGATAACTGAAACAATTTTCAAATCCATTACAACACTCAAATCATTTATTTCTACAAATACAAGCCACATATTTTTACAAATATAAACAAACTTTTTTCTACAGTGTCAAACTACCAATTTCTGCAAATACAAAACACCCATCTCTATAGATCAAAATCTCATATTTCACTTCCAAAAATGCATTGAAACCCCACTTTCATTCCTTGTTTTAGAGCACGCTACAGATCAATTACAACTATAAAATATCTATTCATCTCAACCTGCTATCCCACTGTGATCCCATCTTTCTTAACATGCTTCAAACCCTTTTCTTCAAACCAAACTACCACCACTCTGTCCTATGTAGTGAATCCTTGCCAAATATAAGGTAGGAGTACATGTAAGAATCAACCATAAATCAGTCCCAGTGACATAAGTATACAAAATAAATCACAAATAATCTGGAATAATATAGTAAAATCACAATAGAAGTAACAAAAAATAATTCAAAAAAAAAAAAGAGGCTCTACTTGGGAACACTAGTTCTTTGCCTAATAGTCATGTGATATTGAATTCCACGTTTGGCACACTGAGCATACAGTGCTGTGATTTCTGCACACTAGAAACCATTTGTCATAGCCATGTTTAACGTGTCATGACCTTCTAGTATCATGGCTGATTGATCATTTATAGGTGGGACGTGCCAATCACACGATCTGGGTTGGACAATCAATCAAACATAAAGAAAAAATAACAGTACCCGATCTGAATGTAGATGGTGTTTTTGAAATTTGGGGGTATAAGGTTAGGCGATTTAGGGCTTCGGGATATAAGGATTTAGGGTGTCGTGGTTATAGCTGAAATCCCCATCCCATCGAGGTAACTCCCAATCACAGTGCCACCCCTCTTTAATCCAAATACAAAAGTCAGAATCTAGGGAAAAAATAACAGGAAAGAGTCTAGGTGAGGGATGGCAAGAGCTTCAGTTCACAGGGGGTGATCGGCGTTTCGAGCTCAGTGATAGCCATTGCCGTGGAGATGGTGTATGAGCTTCGACCTCACAGGCCGCCGGTGGGATATGAGACAGAAATCGGAGAGAGAGAATGAGGGAAAACATCTTTGTTGAGATTGAGATAAACAGGCAAGGGGAGATGACAGAGAAGGGCATGAAGACAGAGAAAGAGAAGACTAACCTAATCTCAGGAAGACGGGGATGATGCTTGAACTTCCTTTCGGGTGATCGATGGAGATGGGAGGCAAAGAGAGCTTTCAGGGAAGAAAGAAGGGAGAGAGGAGACGGGGGGCTTCTTCTTATTTTGGTGAAAACGTGAGCGGGAAACAGAGGTTGAAAGGAGGAGCCAATGAAAAGTTTTTCCCTCCGCCTTTAAGTAGTCTATCCGCTTGCCGTTGGATCATCCACACGATCCAACGGTCCACGATTGACTTCGCACAGCTTGTATACGAACAGTTCGCATCTGATCAAATTCCTAATAAAAATAGTGGCATTGTGCTTAATTAAAATGTTCTAAAGAATAATAAGATTTTGCATCAAAAACGGGTCATGATTATGATAGAGAGTGAACTATCAGATATTATCTCATGATTTATATGTTTCTGTTATGTTGTCCTCAATAAAAAGACTGCTGCATGTGTTCGTGAAATGGACAAAAGCCTTGAGAAAGGCTGGACAATATTAATTCTCATTCCAAAATAAACATGCATATAATAAAGATGTCTTCTACTATTTTAATTCAATATTAATACTCATTCCCAAAAAGAAAAAAAAAGAAAAGAAAAAAAGAAACATGCATAAAAGATGTCTTATACTTAAGGCATAGTAATTAAATATCAGCTTTTCTAGAATTTCAGTTTTTGTAAATACTGTTAAATCCAAGTGGTTTGAGTTTGAGTTTGGGCCCACATAAAATCAAGCATCTATAATTTTATGTGGGCCTTCCTATTTACTTACCGGATCCTTTGTACTATGTAATTTACTTTTATAAAGATTAATGTAGGCTATTTAATTCTTATATGGTAAAAGTTGATTTCTATATGTCCAACCAAACAACCAATTTGATGCTTTTGCTATTAACTTAGGAAAAATAGATTATCTAAAGCAACTTTTAGAAAAACACTACTGGCTTTTAATGTGCCCAACCAAAGACACCCTGAAACTCCTAATAAGTTAATTGACCTATTTTGGGGCTTTTGAAATACATTAAACACATAAAATCAATTGTTAGAAGTTGGATTGAAGTAAGATCTATAGATAATGACAATATTATATAATGATTAATGACTACATATTTAGACCCCTTGTAAGTTAATTGAATTAATTTGGGACTTTTGAAATACATTAGACTCATAGAATCAAAGGTTAGGTGCTGGATTGAAAAAAGATCTATAGATCTATATTCAGATAATAAAATAAATAAATAAGTGGATCTAACAATAGCACAAAAGATTTCCATATATATAGTTTTTTTTTAAGAAAATGAAATAGATTGTGAAAGAAAACCAAACAAAAAAATACAATGATGCCGATGAGATATATATGAGCACTGAACCAAAAAGATATACAATTGTACAAAATCAATAAAGAAGGATCATTATTTATGTGGAGTAATTAGAACATAAATGTGTTTTTTCACATTAGAAAGAATAAAAATGAAATAGAGCGTGAAAAGAAATCATACAAAAAATTAGAATGGTAATTATACCAATGTCAAATAAGCACCAAAATGAAAAGGGGATATAACGGGAGAAATAAATTAAAAAGATCAATCACCTCAGCACAACAATTGCGAATGTCAACATCATGCTACAATCTAATAATAGTACAAAAGATTCCCATGCATTAAATAACAAGATAAAAGTAGATTGTGAAAGAGAATTAGACAAAACGCATAATGCTTATTATTCAAATGGCAAGATTTGACCGCAAGAAAAAAGGAAAAGATAAAACTGCATAAATAAATAAGAGGAATTTATGGAAAATTTTCTGTAGGACCTCATATGTCCAAATAGGACCCCGTATCATGCTAGACATGAGAGGGGTCCTCATATGGCCCCTTTAAAATTTTTTTTTTTTTGTCATTTTGCGATATCGTCAATATCAATAATTCTGTCAATTAGATTTTTTTCTACCATGTAACTGTCTTATTTGCTAAACACAATAGGTAGTCAGATTTTTTTTGCAACATGTAACCGTCTTATTTGCTTAACATTATCGACCATATCGTGAAACAATAAAAAAACCAACGAATCTGCAGGTCCGCCTGTAGATCCTCCGCTGTCATCTCCTCTCACTCCCCTTGGGTTTGCAGGTCCTTGACCCCCATCCCCTTCTTCCCCCACTACATCCAGGTCTAGCCCTCTTCCTCATCTTCGCCTATAACATCGCCTCCGTTTTCCCTCCCATCTTCTCCCTCCTCCTCCGATGAGGCTGACCTCATGCTCGCCGCCTTCCATTCCTTCGTATGCTCCATCTCCCTGTCTCCCTTGACCCATCCACGTACCGTGTCCTCCGCTCTGGAGTAGCACCGACAATCCAGAGAAAAAAAATACAGTTTCTATTTGGGTTCTACAAATCAAGAGCAACCACTGCAGAATGGTCAAAATCAACTATATCGCTAAATGACAAAACAAGGACAAAAATGCCCCAAGAGGAACCCTCTCGTCTATACGGTGCTATTGGGACCTCATCAGTGATATCGGGTCCTATGGGGCTTTTTCCCGTAAATTAATCCTCAATAAATAAAGAAGTTCAATTATCAAATGTAAAGCTTTAGCCTAGCACATGAAACTTTTTCCCTTGGATTTATAATATTTAAAATGATACGGCCATTGGCTTTGGGTCAATTGACAATCAGTTTCGAATCTAAGTTTGCAATCATAGGTTTGAACCAAGTTTAGTCTAACACACTTGGTTGGATCCATGTTTGGGTCCTCCATGTATCCAATCCATAGGTCATTCTTATTCACAAAAACAATAAATGAAGAAACACTAGAACAATTAATAAATATCAAAATATAAATAAATAGAAAGCAAAGCTCCTGTAAGAAGATTGTTTTGATACCACTAGTAAGGAAGCCCAAACCCAATTATGGTAGACCCAAGACTCAAGACAACACACTTAACAGTAGATTTATTTCAATTAATACAACTTATACAAATGACGCATGGCATACAAGTATTTTGCACTTGACACTTGGACACACACTAAATTTCACAACACATATCTCATGTACGTAAGGTACTAACACTAACTACTGCCCACTTTGTAAGGTTTTATGAGTGTTGGCTAATTCATTGGTTAATGGACAAAATAGGATTTTATAATAAGTAATCTTTTTAGAATGGACTGCCCAAAATTTTCAAGTGAAGAAGTTCTGTTGGCTTGATCCTGACAGTGTTTGCTCGAGCGATGCTCCATCCACTTGAGTGAACCCCTCATAGAAGCTTCATCACTCGAGCTCACCTCCTCTTCGCTCAAGCCAACTTTGTTATGCAATGGAAGCCTGCGACAGAAGCACCTTCGTTGTCCGCTCGAGCAAACCTGGGCAAATCCAATTTCTATCCAGAAACTCTCTCCTATTTTCTCTCAAGTAACCGAATCACAAGATAACTCTTGAGGCACGAACCAAGGCTTATTTATAGCCATTCTCTCTCTCTAATCAAAAGAACTTCTCTTCAATACAAACCCTAGAGAAGATTTGTGAGAGATCCATCTTCCCCCCAAGGCTTCTAGTTGCTGTTCAGAAGTTCAAGCTTTGATTTCTCTTCTGTCAACTCTTCTGAAGTAGAGACATTTTGAAGGCGGCTTCAAGGTGTTTGTTTCAAGCACGGTGAAGCTGTACGGTGAGCAGTCGGCAAGATAACGCA
Source organism: Camphora micrantha (assembly GCA_003546025.1). Lineage (NCBI taxonomy): Eukaryota > Viridiplantae > Streptophyta > Magnoliopsida > Laurales > Lauraceae > Camphora > Camphora micrantha. The sequence continues at coordinate 26,536,398 of QPKB01000003.1, read as the reverse complement.
GTCCTTAGGTTGAATTGCAACTGAAAAAAGGGTTGTGAGTTATTTCTTATAACTTTCAGCTATTTAGTGCTTGGTTGTCTGTTGGCTTAGATTATGAGGCCTGTGGTTTTTTTTTCCGAGTAGGGTTTTCCACGTATGCATCGTGGGTCACTATCTTCTTGTGGTTGATTGCTTTTAATCGGAATTAGGGTTAATTTCTAGATTAATCACGTGGATTGAAATCTATTAGAAATATTGTTATTGGAACCTAAGCCTGTGTTCAAGCTAGTTTTTCACTCTTGATACTACAGTTGTGTACTTAGACCTGCATTCCTCCCTTTGCACTCAAGGCTTTCTTGTCACTCATCTCTACACTTCTCATGTGAGGCATCATCCTCCATTTGTAGGGAACATTTATATCGTGAAAATATAAAACTACCAGAGCATAGAGAGCATGGCAGGTTGGAGATGTAAGGCCAATTAAGGCCATGCAAACTCATTAAAGGCCAAAGGATCGTTTGTTTGCGTTAATCTACATGTCAGTGATTCACATGAGCAATAATTACGCATGCGTCATCTTTGTTTGCATATATTTACGCATGTGGTGCGTAAATGAAGTGTGTAATGCGGCTATTTACACGTCATCATTTTCACACCTCAAGGCCTGTGAAAACTAATTACACCGCCTCACTAAATTAGGCTCCGGTATGGGTGAAGACATAGTATTTTTTTTCTAATGTGGGGCTCATCAAAGAACTTTATTTTTCTCATTCCCGTTAGCCTAATCTTGTAATCCAATCCACTCAATTTGTTTAGTGAACGATTAACCCTAGCATCGTAAATCTTCATAGATTTTGAGTAATTTGTAAAATACTCACAACCTATAGATCCAATTTTCTGAAATTCTATTGACACCCAAATCATGTCCAAACCATTCAATATTCTTGTATTAATGGTAAATATCATGTCATCACGTTTCATATCTTAATTCCCCATGGATTTTGAGAAATTTGTGAAAAAAATTTAAAAAATTGAAATACATCTAAAATCATTTGTTGTAGTGTAGACACCTTATTTTGGCACCCCTATGGACAATCTCAATACTCATATTATTGATGCCCCAATTTTGCCCCATTTGGACAATTTTGGATAAATAAATTAAAATCTCCATTATCATACACATTTAGGAAGGTCGCATCATTATAGGCCTTTTTTTATGGATCTCACCAACTCTCATGTTTCGAGTCGGATCTCACTTCCATGATGATTTGCCTTTAGTAAGCTTCCTGATGATTTATGGATTTAAAGAATCCAACGGTCGGATTCTGAATTATGATTTTTCTTCAATATTAATTAAGCCTGGATACCTTACAAAAATCAAGTCTTTTCCTGACCTCCAAATTACTCAAACCCATACACCAATACGATCTATTCATTGAGAAATTTCCAACTGTACTGACATCTAAAAAATCAGACAAGTGGACCCAGTGATAATGGCCCGGACTAGGCCCCATTGCAGCCCACCTTTTGGGCCCCTAACCTCTGATCTAGATCCATGGCCCAAACCCTAATCCAAGCCCAATTTGGCTAGATCAAGCTGGCCCAAGTCCTGGACCGTCCTAGCCTAAACCCATTCGGCCCAATTCAAGTCCAGGCCCATCAGGCCCTTTCAACCTAAACCTTAAACTACCCAACCCATTAGCATTTTGGGCCTCACCCATGACCAACCCAACCTGATCCGAACCCAATTTGGCCCAGGTTGCATGGCCCATCACCCGGATAAGGATGGAGAGTCCCAGATCTCTAGACTCTCCCCCATCCCCTGTTATCTCTCTTTCCCTCTCTATCCCCAACTCCCTCATCCCAATCTCTAACCTTCGATCCCTATTATATATATTAAAGCAAAGGGGGAGGTGGGCTGTGGGGGTGCCACGTCAGTATGAAAGGAGTTCTCTTTTTAAATAAATATACACAAAAACCTTAGAGTGATTTAAGGAGACATGTCATCACATTCTACTATTTTTTCTCCAAAGAGTATTGCTATCCATATCTTCTATCTCCTAAAGTCTTTCAATCAATATCCCTAAAATCTCTTTCTATTGCAATAAAATCTCTTCCCCATTCACAAACCGAATTCTCTCCCCTCATCTCTACTCAAGGATTTTGCGAGTGATGCAGTGGGCTCACATAGCATGTAAGGAAGCCAATTTCTAAAAGTGAGGTCTTGGATGTTAATCCTTTAAAATATTCTTGAATCTCACGGGATAAAATGTTTGACCATCTATCAATCCTTTTCTATCATGCCCCTTACATAGAACTTGACCAATACACACTTTGAAGTGGGACCTACTAGATAAAGAAAAATGAAGATCCTATAAACCTTCTCATACATTAAAAAAAAGGTCTATAATAACCAAACAACTTGCCAAACCTTGCACTTGTGCATCTACATGGGGCCACCCCTCCATGGGACCCACCAGATTGAAAATGGCCATTTACTTGTTTACTAAATGATTCTTACATTTGCAATTGATTTCAAATAACTTACATTCAATTTTTTAAACTAAGGGGATCTCATTTTTAGATTAACCATTTAATTTAATTATTTGTCCGCTCTTTTTAAGATTTGGATCAACTTAAATGGGTAAGGTTTTTTTTTCATCTGTCAAAATTATTTTATTCAAGTTTTTATATCCTGGCACAACTTAGATTGGTAGGGTTTTTAATCGTCCGTCTTTTTTTTTAATGGAAATTTTATATCCTAGGCACCTTTTGTCATCGATAGGTGTAAGATTTTAGTGCCTTTTTTTCTCTCCAATTATTTATACTAATATAAAATAAAATATATCTAATTTTAATAAAATAAAAAAATATTTTTATTAGGGCCCGGGCTAAGCACGGGCATGGAGCCTACAAGTTTGTTTTGACAAAATCTTATAATTGAACTGATTAACCTTTTTTGTGGAAGTTTGTTTATTGGTATGTAAGTTACCTTGTGTATAAGATCCATGGTTCAGATGTACACGAGAATGGTAACACATTTTTCTTTTTCTTAATTTCTGAATCAATTCATCTACACTGAGATGCTCCAAAGAATGATGGCGTCTTTGGTTTGATTTGTACCTTATTTATTTATAGGAAATTGAAAATTAATAAAAGGATTGATTTCTTTTATTTATTTATTTTACTTCATTGTTTTTCTTTTTCATTTCAACTAACTCATCTCAGCCACACTCACACTCTACACGATGTACCCAACAGACTGAGCCCCAGCCGGATATTGATGTATTTGTAGGAAAATGGACGCATTTTTTTTTCTTTGAATGGTATCATTTTTTCTTTTTGCTTCCATCCAAAATTTTCTCATTTTTAGTGCGAACTTTCAACTCATGCATTTTTTTCAATTTACAAAGATTTTGTGATATTATAAGATTCTCATTATTATTTTTCACGATAATTTCTTTGTTTTACAATAAAATCTTAAGATCCTTTTTCACTTTATTTTCTTCTAAAAATTCTTAAAAATAATAATAGTGGATTTTTTTTATAGTTTTAATTATTATAATAATTTATTAAATCTTTTTTTTTGCCCAGCACTGGCGTTTGTTGCTAGTCTCCATCCATGCGCAGAGCATCTCTACCAGCCGATCCGATCCCCTGCATCCCATCTCTCGATCCGTCCCCATCTTCCATCATCTTCCATTCCCGATCTCTCCACACCATCGATCTCCTCCCTCATAGGTACAGCGTCCACCATCTCAACATCCCAGAACTCTCACCACTCATCGTCCTCCACCGCACGCAGCACCTCTCCCTCTGGCCATCCATCCCCTGCGCACATCTTTCCATCTCTCCCGTCCAGCCCTGCACCTGCACCGTCCACCCTCTTCACTTCCCTGACAGACGGCCACAGCAGCACTGCCAAGCGCGCGCAGTAGCCCCCAGAAGCCCGCGGAGCCTTCATCTTCTTCCTCCGCCTCACGCGACCCCTTCCCTTGCGCCAGGTACACCCCTCCCTCTTCCTGCACTCCGCACACAATGCGCACCATTCCCCCTTTCCTCTCTCCTTCCTCTCTCTTCTCTCTCTCTCTCTCTCTCCGCTCATTCTCCTCCCTCCATCTCTCTGTTTCTTCCCCTTTGCTCCCCAACTCTCTCTACTCTCTCCGCCCTCTTACCTGCGCTCACCCTCTTTTCCCCTTCTCCACCATCTCCCTCTCCGCTCCGCCATCTCCGCCTCGCCTCTCGCTCTCTGCCTCCTTTTCTCCTCCCTCCTTTCTCCACACGGCCATCACACCCTCGCTGCCTCCGTTCACCCACCTGCGTCGCATTCTCTCTTTTCTTCCTCTTCCTCTCTTCCTCCTCTTCCCCTTCCTCCACCTGCACTCCCACTTCCCTGCACTCCGATCTCACCTCTGCATCACCCCTTCTCCCCTGCGCACCACACTCATCAAAACACCCTGCACAGAACCTCCCTTCCATCACAGCCTGCAGCGCAGTAGCCACCCACTCAGCAGCCATCTCTCCATCCTCCCCCTCAGACGATCAGCTCCAGCCCTCTAATCTCCATCCCAGGACGCCTGGCAGCAGAACCCAGATCATTTCCATCTCCCCCAGGCCCTTCATCTTTTTCATCCCTCTCATCACACACCTCTCCATCCATTCTCACGCAAAAACCCAAACATAACCCCCCTCTCATTTCCCCTGTGCACCATCACCCTCTCGATCCCACAGGAAAACCATCCCAGCGCAAATCACTTTCTCCATTACTCTCTCTCTCTCTCTCACGCGGGACGAAGGCATCGACGCAGAGTAGAAGTCCACTGGAAGGAAGAGGTTCCCATTCATGGATTTTTCAGCCCTCCAATCCCAACCATCACTAGTGGCTGGTCCATCTCGTCAATATCTCCATTGTCATCGAGTCGGGCCCCACTTCAGAAGGCTGCTCCATGTCCGGACATAAGGCCGGATTTCAAAAGTCAGATCCGGAATTTATAGCGAGAACTGGTGTGATCTTTTCTTTCTTTTCAATATTTTATTATTGTTAGTTTCTTTTAACTTGTGTAATTATATGCGTATTTAATTAGTTTTTAATTTAGTTGCATATTCATCATTAATTTATCTGCTTAGTAGTTTAATTGTGCGCATTTCAGATCTCATGTTGTAATTATTTCATACATTCATTTAATTCATTCATAATTTGTTCGTTTGAATCAAGTGTATTTAGTAGCTTGCATTACACTCAAGCACCTATCATTTGCATCCCCATTCTCCGTTTTTGCTAATCTAGCCTTTTATTTAGGGCCTAGGAGAGAAGTAGTAGACGAGCTGGCACTTTCATGGGGTCAGCCCAACTATGCGTTCCAATGTAAAAGGAGATGAATAGTTAGATTAGGTTCCATGCACACCCCCTGTTAGGCCCTTTTAGCCCTATATTCACAAAAAAAATAAAAATAAAATAATAATAAATAAAAAAAAATTAGAAAATCCCAAAAATCAAGAAAAAGATTTTACATTTCTTTTCTTCATTCAACCTCCCCCAATTTTTACCATTGAACTTCATGCTATTAGGATAGGCTATACTTGATTCATGAATTCATTGATATTTGAAAAAGAATTTTCAGCACATACTATATTTTCAAAACCATCTTCCACCCATGCATTATCATTTCGATGCACTAAGTAACACCGACCCTTAGGTGTTAGTGACCGCGACATCGTCCACCCTTCTACGCGACTCCTTAGGCTTTACGGCGATAGCCTCTTAGCGGACTCCCCATGATTGACAGTGGCACACAGGTCCCTGACTCTCTCCTAAGTTAGGTTAGTTAAGTGTGTATCCATCCCCAATGTGCCCTAAACGATTGTTGGTTTTGAGATGGGCCTGACAGACGATAGTCCACTTCTCTATGTGATCTTTTCCTAGATCGACCGGGCGCTTGTAGTGGGCACCTAGGCTTTCATTTTGAGCATCATGTCGTATGTGCTTTTGACCCTTTTTCAAGCATCCTTACATGCATGTTTTCAAATAAAGTATACCCTTTCCCCACCGAGGGATTCGAGGATGGTATCCGGTGAATGGAGTTGATCCCCCTCAATGAATATTGGTAACCACCCCTTTTTCTATTTTATTTTACTTCATTCTATTTTTCATCATTTTCTAATACTTTTCTCCTTTTAGCCGAATGAAAATAGATAAACAATACTTGACTTCTGTTTTGGGTTGCAAATCGATGAATTGGGAGTATATTATAGTTGTCAATTACACCTTTCACCACATGCATGCCCTAATTGATATAATTTATATTGGGACTTGTGATCGCATTGGAACCTTCAAAGGAGCCAAAAATTGCAGCTGCCCGATTTTTTCGCCATTTATTATATTATATATATAATTTTTATACATGAGAACTGTAGGTAGAACTTCGTAGCTACTGTGTATTGATTTTGAAAGCGTAGACTACATCTGAGGAACTTGAACACCACCAAGTTGTTGTGTTTCTTTTTATGTGATGATTTTTCTGTAGATTCTCAAACCTCAGAAATTTCATAGAAATCCAAAATCTTAGAAATACCGGGTCTGTGGAATTTACTAAAAATCATGCATCGAATCTGGCAAGCAATGGAAAATCTGCAGTGCGGGAAATTCTGAATTGGTCACTACTTTTTTTTTTCAATTAATTGTTTAATCCGAATCGCACCTTGATGTTTTTTATGCCCATGTATATCTGAATCACCTTTCCACTAAGTCCCGAATCATGAAGTTTTAATCTAAAATGGATTTTCTAAAAAATTCTAGACCAAACCTGTCAAAGTTCACAAATTGTTCTACAGCAGATTTCTAAATCCTGTCTACTATTTTCAGTGCCCTGTTACAATAGTTTTTAAGTTGAATTGAGATTCATTGATTTTTCAGAATATTATCATGTCAGTTTTCTTTCATTGAGATTTGGTTTCAACTGATTTTGATCTTTCAAAAATTTATTAAAAATCTGACAGTGGACCCCGGTCATGGACCAAATTCTGCGGTGCAGAAAATCTAGCACGTAAACTTGGATTTGTGTGCATAGTCATGAAGGATTATGTTAAGCCAAAATTCATGAAAGTTTTACAGGAGCCTCCTCTTCGGGTCTTTTAAGTCTAGCTCATAAAATTTTTAGAATAATTGGAGGTCTGTAGTATTTATAAAATCTGGAGAATGGACCTGTGTCATGGGCCAGATTCTGTAGTGCATAAATTCCAGCATATTTATTCAGAATCGTGTGCATTATTTCATAAGGTTCCAGTAACCAGAAAAATCCAGAATTAAATATGGGACTTAATCAACATATAAACTGACTCCCTACAAAATATGAGACCGATCCAAGTTATAGAAAAATTATTAAAAATTGGGCAACAAGCATGCAGCGATCCATGTTATTGAGGATTATGTTACCTATTTTATATTTCAGCTATTTTTATTTCTTTTTTTCCAAATGCATGGAACTTAGTCTTCTCACTCATCTCCAATCTTAAAGGTGCACTGAACCCCAATAATAATGACCCAAAATAATATTGATGAGGCCATTACGCGTTGCCGGCGGCGTTGTGATGAGTGGGACCCTTAATTTCCCTCATGGAGGTGATCAAACGGAGTCATGGCCTTTTTCCATGACTGGCGATCACACTTTTTTTTTACCATTTCTTGGATTAGTCGGGAATCTTCGGTATCGGTTGGTATTTTGAGTATCGCTCTATATAACACTGTGTTTCCACCCACATCGGGTCCGGAAATTACATTTGACATGTAGTCTTTTACTCATGTGAAAATGGTGATTTTGATAAACATGGTAATGTATTTCATATGTGAATAATTTGCGTATGGAACATTTGAATAGTATTTATGGACGATTTTCTCCTGTGCACCAGTGCACTGTGCAGTTGGAACATCATTTAATGTGGTCCACATGACCACCAAATGGTCTCTCCATCTCTCCATGTGAATCTTGATATGCATGAATGGGCCTTTTGGTTCTCTTTACCTTTCATGTACCATCTTTGCCATTTAAGGATTTCAAATGCCACATCTCTTGATAAAAGAGATGCATGTAGGAAATGGCCTATAAAAGAATATTATATTGGATAACTATTCGTACTTGGAAATATAGCAAAGACACTTGCAGGATCTCAGACCCCATTGAGCCACCACTTATCCCAAAACCAATCGGTGATGGGAAATGGTATAACAATAGTTTTATGGTCTCTTAGTTGTGTTAGGACCACTGGTGCACATGAGGGTTGTACTAGGGACCTAACAATCCCCCCATCAGTGGTACCACTCAAGAGAAGACTCGAACCCCCAACCTCATCAGGCTCTAATATTACTTATAGGATCTCCGACCCCATTGAGCTACCACTTATCCCAAAACCAATTGGTGATGGGAAACGACACAATAATGGTTTTATGGTCTGTTGGTTGTGTTAGGAATGTATTCGAGCATTACTCCACCACGAGTGCACATGAGGGTTGTACCAGGGACCTAACCACACCATCACTTACATTTGCAGAAAGGACGAAGTAATAAAGAGTTGTAAATCCCACCACTTACTAAGAGAAACCATGGATTGAGGAGGTATGATTTACTTATTTAGTTATATTCCTTTATCGTTAAGATTAGATTCAAGTTGTATATTGATCTTGATGTAGGAAAAGTTCTTTCATGTGCATCAGTGCCATTCATCATGCGGGACCCAATGAAATTTCAGGGATTCTGCATTTGGTAACGGTTTGGATGTGCACTTCTGCAGGGGCGCATGTGCAGGAGAGAATATTCTTAGTATTTACATATGTAACATTTGCATATCTAAAAGGAAAACGACCTAAAGAGGGAGAGTTCGGTGTCTTGCACACATATATTATTAAATTCTTCTTTTGTTATTGTTGTTATAATCGCTTACCACACAATGCTCATGGAGTTGATGTTGTCGAGCCCATTCAATTTTACTGCTGGAGGCTCATGCGAGATACAACCCTTTTTTCGCTTAAAAGGCAAATTATATTAGAAGAAATAAGGAGAAGGCCAATCAATTATCTCTAACTTTGTTATTTCTGTTAAAGAGGTTTGAGTTTCTAGTAATATTGTTGTAATAGGGAGTGTGATGTGTGGATTTCCTTGCCAGTATTAGCGATGCTAGGTTATTTTTGTAGTATAAATAGAACGCATCATTGTAATAATGATTTTTTGGCAGACACATGGATTTCTGATAGTTTTTTTTTATTGTTCTTGTCAAATATTCTCTCTAGGCTTAGTTGGACAATCAATCAGTACTCTTGTAGAGCCTGAGTTTGGCACCTTCATAAGATTTAGCTCTATGCAGGTGGTTGTTATTTGAAGTGTAAAATGCATGGAAGGTCGCAGTGCAAGATTGTTGTTGTACATGTCCTCTGAACTTGATCATAACATTCTTCAAGGTCAACTGCCATTCAACTTAGCCTTTGCTGGTTGACACAATGTGCATGGGATTCTAGTATCAGTTGACTCGCTCCATGCCGATTAATTAGAAACATTGCTCAATTCGAGGCATGCCTCTACAATCCCTCACTCCAAGGAAGAAGAGGACTAATTTTTTTCTAGTCAAAGCCAAGTAACTATCTGTTCCATCATTTTCTTAGATTGGGCAACTACCCTAAGGGCATGTTTGTGTACATAACTTCCATGGAAAGAAGAATTTGCCACATCATCAAATTCTTTGGTTTTTAAATACCTCGAAAAAGGTTTTTCGGGGAAGTCAAAAATTCATGTTTGGTGCAAAAAGTTTTTCCTTGATGAATTGATGGTATTGTTGTTTGGTGTTGCTGCGGATTCCTTTTGGAAAACTAGTGTTTACTGTTTAGTGGTAAAGATTTTTTTTTTTTTTTTTTGTATAGATACTGGTAGAACTTGGTGAATGGGAAACACAATTCATCATAACTTCAATACGTATTTATTTAGAAAACCCAAATATCATCTCAAATCTGATGAAGTAAATGCACCAATATTGTTTGGTACAGTCATACATTTACATTTATGTTTGACAATCAGATCAAACTAGGCTAGCGTAACTAGAACAGTGTATGAATACTAGCTGCAACAACGAATTTGAAAGCAAGACAAATTTGAACTGGTTCCCCGCATGAAGAGGGTTATTGTTCGATGGGCTTTTGGAGCTTCATGAAACAATTTCTCTATCAGCCTTGAAAGTGTCAAATTAATCCACAGTTTTGGACCCAAGATCTTTCCTTCTTCTCTAAGCAGCCCTAGAGCAAACCATTCTAAAATGGTGGCCAGGGAGGGTGGGGTGGCCGGGTGAGGTGGGAGGGGAGGGAGAAAAAAGATGGTGGCTAGGCAGGGTGGGGTGGCTGAGCGTGGTGGCTAGCTGCAGGGGTGCCGCTGGTGGTGTCAGGAGTGGGGAGGTTGGGCCCTGGCTGGGACAGGGGTGGGGAAGAGAGAGAGGGCAGGCCGTGGCTGCTGGCATAGGTGGAGAAGAGAGAGGATTACCTGTAGATGGCTGCCGTCCCAGCTTACTCTCATCGTTGAAGAAGAATAGAGAATGGGTAGGGTTTTGTTTCAGAAATGGGTAGGAAATGGAATTTATAAGGGGGGCCAGTTCTTGATGGAAATAGACTTCCCATACTCCCCCAGGAAGTCCATTTCCATGGTAAGGAAAAAGCTGATGTGGCAAAAAAGTGATTCCGCAGAAAACTACAGCACCAAATGCATAAAAAGTAGGTTTTCCGCGGAAACGGGTACACAAACATGCCCTAAAAGATACAAAGAACTTAGAAGGAGAAATACATAGATTCTAACAAATCACAAGGGCTTTTGAGGACAAAAATCTTGTGCCCATGCATACACCTAGCTTTTTTGGGCTGTATCATGGATTGTTTGATGATGATGGGCCACGAGTGTGAGGGAGTTGGGGTAGGTCCAAATACATCATTGTTATGTGGATTTCAACATTTTATTTCCATATGATTTGCATTTTCTCAGTTGATCTTCCAACAATTTCCTGTCTCAGAAAACTGGGTAGATTACACTTACCGTGTTGAGAACTTTCTCATTTGATTGGTTCAATGGTTTAGAATCATATAAATAATTTGGTTGAGATGTGGGCAGTTTATGGATCTACTATCCAGAGAACTCGACCCCATCGTTTAATCTTTGAACCTCATGCAACCTGCTCAGATTGGTGCAAAGAGAAGTCTATTGACCTTGTTTAGTTTAAGTTGGAGAAAGGTATCTTGTCTAGATTGCATCAAAGAGCTATCAGAATAAGATCAAGTTTTGAAGAAACAGTGTTATGTACATTATCTACCTCCAAAAGCAGCAGCTACACAAGAGGGGTTGGAGCAACACCAAGAAATGGTTCAAATATTTCTGTAGTATGTGAAACATGTGAGTTTGGACAATAGAGAGTTTGTGTTCCCTCAACTTAGCAACAGGTCACAAGCCTTGACCGTGGCTTGACATTGTGGACTATGAAAGACCAGTGTGGATTGCTATCCTACCAATCTCCAATTCTACGAAAGGACAACTTAAGCGAACAATATCATCATTGAGCATCTTCTTGGTTTTCTCAGTGGAAGTTACCAACAGAGGGATGTTGAAGTCAAAGTTTATATGTTGAATTTTCATGGAAAGTTCTACCAGGACCAGTTTCTGAATTGGTTAGGGAAGGTAGTTGTAAGCGCCTAAAAATTACGGACTTAATTAAATGGGATCGCTGTGAAGCTTTTGAGAAAGATAGTAACACCTGAAACCTGAAAGGGAAGGAAGAACAAAGGTCAGAGACCCTGGCTACAACCAGCCAAAGGCACTCCGATGCCAAAGTTAGTGCGGTCACTGAACAGAGGATGAGTGAGGGAGAAGAGAATAGGAATAATGTAAGTATAAGTGTATAAGTCTCTGTGTGTCAGCATACCTCTTATGGACTTGTATATATAGGCCAAGAACTGCCTTTTGGAGGTCCCATCGGGCCCCACCCTGATGTGGACGTTGGAGGTAAGGTACTAAGGTCCCATCGGACCTTACCCTGATGTGGATGTATCCATAGGGTAATGATAACCTTTTACCTCAATCTGACGCATGTACTCATCACGTTCTGTAATCATAGCTGAGCTGTCAGATAGGTACAGCTGTCAGCTATTATAGAGGTATAGGTGTCACTGCTTAGGAGTTAGCGCTCGTCTTGGTTAACTGAACTGAAGGTAGTACTGAGGTCAAGCACGACCTCAATGTGAATGCACTCTGACACTGTTGCCGAGATGCTTAATGCTTAGTTGGTACCTTTATCGATACCAAGATCTCACGAGGCCGAGATACGCCTAGCTGGTACCTCTGCCGAGATTAGGAATATCTCATCGAGATCGAGACGTACTTAGTTAGCACTCTTACCGAAACTAAGATAATCTCGCTATTATGAAAATACCCCACACAATTGCCCCTTAGCTTCTGACTTCTTTGAGTTCTTTAACTCTTTGAGGTCAGAAGCTAAGTGTTATGATGTGGGAGTCTTTCGAGCATTCGATCTTGGTGCCAGAAACTTGTATTGTATTCTATTTCATTTAGTGATGTTTGATCTCTATCATCTCGTCACTTCACTACTTCGTCTACCCGAGGTAATTAATAGGGCACCTTGATCTATGCTAGAAACGGGCTGATGACACCACATGTTATTGCCTGGTCGGTTTTCTCGTCGCTTCGAAGAGACGTGCACAGTACTTGAGGCGATGTTCCGCAAGTGCATCTTTCGAAATTCGAAAAAGGGCGCCTCTTTTTTCTATAAATAGAGGTCCATCCCCTTCATCTTCCATCTTCATGTTTGCTTGAGAGAAGATAGGTTTCAGAGAAGAGAATTTGCAGAAGAAAGAAGTCTCACCGGAGTCAAGTTCTCTCGAATCTGAGTCCAGTCTTGCCCATCTAGTATCTGTAAGTCTTTTCTTCTTCCTCCGCTCGTTTCTGTTCCCCAATTTTGTCTAGGGTTCTATTTAGGGTTTTTCCCCTTTTTTCTCTTTTGATTTTCATCCTTCGATCTTCTAGTTTCTTCTTAGGAATGGGTGTTTACAGGCATTGGCTGGAAACCCTAGAGGCCACGTCCGAGTTCAGGGCTAGGTACGGGATACCTGACAACGTCCTGATTAGATTAGATGACCCAGAAAACCCATTTGACGGTTATACCTTCATCGACGGCTGGGTGCCGTTCCCTCTGGTTACTATTCGAGGGTGGAGTTCAATTTCCCATTCATCCCCTTCTTAAGGCTTGTCTTAGGAAGTGGAATCTCTGTCCCTGTCAGTTGAGGCCGAACGGCTTCAAGATAATAATGGGGGTTGTCGAACTCAATAAGATCCTTGGCATTAACCTCTGTGTCCATGACATCGAGGATGTATATGATCTCTGCAAGTCTGGGAGCGAAAACATTTACTATCTTTGAGGCAAGGCGAAATGAGAGTGCCTCGTCCATGACTTGGAGGACTCCAACATGTATCTCGGGGATGATCGTCTATTCATCTCGGGCAACTGGGAATTCTCGAAGAACGAGTCAGTGGTGAAGAGGTCATATAGGGTTCCCCGTCGCCTCGGGATTGTTCCGAGTAAACACCGACTCCCTTCATGTTCTACTTGCATTTTCCTTTTCTTTGTTCTGCCAAGCTAATGTTTTTTTGTTTGTCGTGCAGATATTCGCCAAAGAAGACAGGAGGCCCACCGAGTTGGTTGCGAAAGAAATAAGGCCTGGTTTCGGGCGTTGTACCGCTATTGAGGTAACTCTAGTCGTGCTGCCTGGTCTCTCTTGAACTACGAGCCGAGGTACCACTCTTTTACCAGGAGGAGTGACCAATCTCATGAGGCCAAAGTAGAAGGGGACAGAGTAGAACCAGCTCAACCTCGAACTGGTACCGAAATCCAGGATGCCCACACCAGCACTTCTTCCCCCGTAAGTTCTCCAGGGTCCGAGCCTGCTGAAACTGGCATCGCTGCTGTGGAAGTTGAGACCTCTTTAGGGACGAAGAGATCGCAGCAAGTCGTCCGCCCTCCCCTCTAAGTCCTCCTCCTAGCTCGGAAGTAGGAGAAGCCATGCAAGGGCGTCATCCCGCTGTGAAGGATGTGGGGTTTTGGTATTTGGAGGCCGAACTCCTCAAGCCCCCACGCCTCATGGCGTTGCTACCTATTCAGCTCCTCCTTCCAAGTCTTTAGGTGCTACTGACGCTTTTACTCCCTCTCCTGTTACTTCTCCAAGTGCAGGAGTTCGGCAGCGGCCTGCCGAGATCACACGAGAGGAGGCCCCTCAGGAGAAAAGGGCTAGGATCAAGGCTCCAGAGATGGGTTCCAACGCGGCCATGGCTTCTCATCCCACCAGGCTGGCTCCTTGGACACCAAGCCTTTATGTTGAGCCCGGAAGGCCATTATCAGTGGAAGACTGTGTTTTTGGTAATAATCCCTTCATCATTGCCGCCTTCGGCTGAGCCTACGCCCTTCCTCAGGAATGCAAAGGCTCAAAAGACTTGATGACATTTCGATGGCGGTCTCATCAATGCAGTCGGCCATTTCGGTATGTCTCCCATAAGTTTTGCCAAGTACTTGATTTCGGTTATCATTTTATGACGTCCATTTCTTCTATAGATAGTGCAGAAATGCTAGATTTCCCTGGACAAGCTTCAGAAGAGCCACTTAAAGATCTCAGGGTTGGAGGCAGAAAAGGAAAAAGACCTCCAAACTGCCTTAGAAGCGAGCAAAAACGAGTTGAGGGAGTAGGTGGACAGAAATTCTGGCCTTAAGACCGAGCTTGATGCAACAACGGCCGAGGTCCATAGATTGAAGGCCCAAAGCGAAGCTCGAGAGAAATGGGAAGCCGAGCTTGAGGCCATCGTGGAGAGGTGAAAGGCCGAGTTCGAAGCAGAAGGCCAAACTCGAAGCTAAACTTTGTGTTGAGATTGAAGCTGCTTACGATGAGAGGGTGGCAAAGACGACTTCACTTTATGAGGCTTAGGTCCTCAATATAAGTCATAGAGTATGGGAGCTCGGGTGTCAGACCGTACTGAATGAAGCAGAGATCCCTGAGGATCATCCTATCCACAAGAATTCGCCTAAATTCCCAAGCTCGGATCAAGGATCAAGCTGTGTTGTGCTCCGCTTCGTCCACTGAGGTCGAGGCTCCTTCTGGGGTTACTGTGACTAAAGCCACTCCAGTCGAAATCGTTCAAGCCGAGGCTGACACTACTGCCGACCCAACTGTTTGAAGATTTTCCCCTTTGTTTTTTATGATGAATGTAATGATGAGCATTGTACTCTTGATTCTATGAATACAATTTCATTTTTCTTTTTTTTTTTTTTTTTTTAAATGTTTGCAGCCAAACATTTCTTCATGAATTACATGTGCTTGTCCTTAGTTCCTTAACCGAGCTCCTTACATGCTCTGGAAATCGATTCTGCCTAAGTAATTGAGCTCGGTTCAACAACCGGCCAATATGCTTAAGTGATTGAGTTCGGTTCAACAACCGTTCGTCTGTACCGCAGCTTGGTTCATTAACCGAGCTAAATAACAAATGGGGTACTAGAATTTTTACCTCGGTAATGGAATATTTTAAGCTCGATTCCATAACTAAACGTTTTTTGACTCCCAACACTGAGGTAGCCACCGAGTACTCTAACTCAGTGTGCCTTAACTATTTAAGGCTTTTCCTTATCTCCCTAATGGTTCGTACGTAGCAGTTAGTTAAGCAATTGCTGAGTTCCATGACTTGGCGAGAATTGAAAACAACAAGGAGCGTTTCTTCCACAAGAATAACTTTTATTGATTTCAAGGATTGAATACAATTTAAAAGTAATACTTCTTGAGGTGCGTTGCATTCCATAGCCGTGGTAACTCTTTA
Source organism: Camphora micrantha (assembly GCA_003546025.1). Classification (NCBI taxonomy): domain Eukaryota; kingdom Viridiplantae; phylum Streptophyta; class Magnoliopsida; order Laurales; family Lauraceae; genus Camphora; species Camphora micrantha. The sequence continues at coordinate 26,520,535 of QPKB01000003.1, read as the reverse complement.
CCATCCATGTTCTCAAGTTTGTAAGTCGATTGGTCGGCAACCGAGATCACCCTGAATGGCCCGTGCCAGTTCGGTGCCAGTTTACCTTCGTTGGGATTTTTATCTCCAGGAAGCGTCTTCTTTAAGACTAACTCTCCAACTGAGAACTTCCTTTCTCTTACTTTTTGGTTGTTGCCCTGAGCCAATTGTTGTTGGTAGGCAACTAGGTGGATAGTTGCTATATCTCTTCACTCTTCGGCTAGGTCCAGTTCCTAAGCTAGATTCACTTCGTTTTCTCCCTGGTCGAAGAGTTCGGTCCTCAGAGTTGGAAGATCGACTTCAAGTGGGATAACGGCCTCCATTCTATAGGCCAAGGAGAAAGTTGTCGCCGAAGTGGAGCGTCTTGGAATGGTCCTGTATGCCCATAGGACACTCGCAAGTTCTTCCACCCATCTCCTTTTAGCTCGATCAAGCATTTTCTTGAGTCCGTCGGGTTCACCTTATTTGAAATTTCGGCTTGACCATTGCTTTGTGGGCATACCGGAGTGGAATAGTGATTTCTGATGCCGAGCTCCTGGCAGAAGTTTCTGAAGAGGTTGGAGTCGAACTGAGTCCCGTTGTCCTAAATCAAAGCTCGCGGGACACCAAACCTCGTGATGATGTTCTTCCAGACAAAACTTTTTGAGTCTTGTTCGAGGATGGAAGACAGTGACTCAGCTTCTATCCACTTGGTGAATCTCTTATTCCCTGGAGCTCGGTGAAGTAGTCCCATAATGTCCAAGCCCCACTAGGCAAAGGGCCATGGATTGGAGAGTGGGCTCAGATCTTGAGTTGGCTGGTGGATGGAATGTGAGAACTTTTGAAACTTTTCGCACTTTCTGGTATACAACTGAGCGTCCTTCTGCATGTAAGGCCACCAATAGCCCTGGCTGATAGCTTGGTATGCCAATGACCGACCTCCAATGTGGTTTCCACATATTCCTTCATGGATTTCATAGAGGAAGTCTTCAACTTTGCTTGGGTGAACACACAGGAGGTAGGGGCCGGAGTAAAACTTCCTGTAAAGTTTGCCTACTAGAGATAACTAAAACCGAGTTGCTTTCAGCCCGATTTTGTGCGCCTCGTTCTTGTCTTCAGGAAGTTGATCGTCTCTAAGGTAGGAGATGATTGGGTCCATCCAGCTTGGGCCGAAATCAATACATAAAATCTGTCGAGAAGGCTGAAGCTTTATGCTTGGTTTTTCCAATGTTTCCACCTCGACAGTACTTTTTCTTCCAGCATCGACAGTAGAGGCTAGGTTAGCGAGAGCGTCGGCGTGAGAATTAGAATCTCTACCGACCTGCTTGACTTCAACTCTCTTGAACTGAGAAAGGAGTTGCTTTGCATGAGCGCGGTAGGCTGCCATCCTTTAATCGCGAGCTTGGTAATCTTCGTTCAGCTGGCTCGACACCAATTAGGAGTCACTGAAGACCACCAACTGCCGTGCTCTGAGGACTTTGGCACTGTTGAGCCTTGCAATCAGCGCTTCGTACTCAGCTTTGTTATTGGATGCCTTGAAGTCCAGTGTTAAAGCTTGTTCGACGACTAGGCCCTCTGGAGATTGAAGGACTATGCTGGCACCAGCTCTCTTGAAAGTTGAGGATTCGTCGACGAAGACCTTCCAAGATGAATCAAGGAATTGCTTCAAGGATTGCTCTTCTACTGTCTCGGTAGCTTCATTTTTATCCTCCTTGCCCCCCAGTTCGGTATCGAGCTGGCTCCGTGCTGATCTAGGAGAGACGAATTCCATAATGAAGTCCGCCAGGACTTGGGCCTTTATTGAAGTTCTGGGCTGATATTGGATGTCATATTGCCCCAGCTCGACAACCCATCTTGATATTCTTCCAGAGAAGTCTGCCTTTCTGAAAGGGACTTAAGTGTATGTTTTCTAACAACCACTATTGTATAAGTTTGGAAGTAATGAGCGAGCTTACGGGATGCACTGACGAGTGCTGATGCCAGTTTCTCCAATGGCAAGTACTTGGTCTCGGCATCAAAGAGGATCTTGCTCGTGTAGTAAATGGGTTTTTGCTGCTTGTCCTCCTCCCTGATGAGTACCGAGCTCACTGCATGGTCCGAGACGGCCAAGTACAGGTAGAGCACCTCTCCCTACTTTGGCGTTGACAGTAGGGGTGGTGAAGCAAGGTATGCTTTGAGCTCCTGCAGAGCTCGATCATACTCCGGAGCCTATTGAAATTACGAACTTTTCTTTAAAAGTTGAAAGAAGGGCGGCACTTGTCTAAAGCTCGACTGATGAAGTGATTGAGCGCGGCAGTCATGCCTGTGAACCTCTGGACTTGCTTAATCATAGTTGGACTCTGTATCTCTTGGATTGCTGAGATCTGATCTGGATTTGCTTCGATCCCTCTTTTTATGATCAGGCTTTCGAAGAATTTGCCGGAGCCGACGCCAAACGCACATTTGGATGCATTTAGCTTGAGCTGGAACTGTTTGAGAATATCAAAAGTTTGACTTAGGTTTGCCAAGTGGTCCTGTGACCTTTAAGACTTGACAACCATGTCATCAATTTAGACTTCCATCGTTTTGCCGAGCTGGGCCTGGAACATTTTGGTTACCAGCCTTTGGTAAGTTGCTCCCGTATTTTTTAACCCAAATGGCATCACCTTGTAACAGTAAATGCCTCTAAGTGTTATGAACGCGGTTTTCTCTTCATCAGGCCTGTACATCGGGATTTGATGGTAACTTCGGTAGGCATCGAGGAAACTCATCATATCGTGCCCGACAGTCGCGTCAATCATCGGGTCGATTTTTGGGAGTGGAAAGTTGTCCTTGGTGCACGCTTTATTGTGATCAGTGAAATCGACGTAGACCCTCCACTTTCCATTCTTCTTGACCACCACCGTGTTGGCTAACCATTTCGGGTAGTGGACCTCCCTGATCGCTTTGGCTTCCAACAATTTTTAAACCTTTTCGATCACAGCTTCGGTTTGCGGGATTCTTGTCCTATGAGCCTTTTGGACTATAGGTTTGTACTTTGGGTCCACATTCAAATTTTGGTACATGATCTCATAATCGACTCCTGGCATTTCATAAGGGGTCTAAGCGAAAACTTTCTTATTCTGCAACAAGAAGTTCAACAGCTCGGACCTTTCAGGCTCGGTTAGTTGGCTCCCGAGCAGAAAATATCTTTCTGGATCGTTGGAATCGATCCTGACTTGGGCCAAATCTTCTATGCCTTTTTTGTTCTGGAGCTCGGCCAACGTCCTCCAGTTTTGCTTCCAGCTCGGCCATGTGTACCTGGGTCGGTTCTGCTTCACCAGGCACCACGGCCATTAAGCATTGTTTGGCCATGGTTTGGTCATCTTTGACTGTGATCACCTCAACTCTGCCGTCCTCGTTCTCTAATGGGAACTTAAGCTTTTGGTGATGGGTGGAAGGCACGGCTTCCATGTTATGTAGCAAAGTTCTCCCCATTATTGCGTTGCATGAGGATAGTACATCTACCACGAGGAAGTACGCTAGCATACTGGCTCCTTCAATCTGGACTTTCAGGGTTCTTCCTTTGGGGTATACTGGCTTTGAGCTGAAACCCACAAGGGAAGTGCGCGCTTCCTGTAAGTCTTCCTCTCTGAGTCCCATCTTCTTGAAGAAGTCGAAGTAAATGATCTCTGCGGAACTCCCGAGGTCTACAAGAACCCTTTTTACTTTGAAGTTCTTTAACTTTAGAGTTAGAACCAAAGGATTGTTGTGGGGGAGCTGGACCCCATGTAGGTCCTTATCTGAGAACCATATTATGGGCTTTTCAATCCGAGCTTTCTTGGCAGCTGGATCCAGCTTGGCCGTCATCACCTGCTTATTGTATGAAGTCCTCTTAGCCTCGGCATGAGCTTGATTACTCCCCTTTGGTGTGGGAGCTAGGTGAATGACGCTTATTGTGCCCTCCAACTCATTGTTGTCCTGATCATCATCATTTCGGTGCTAATGAGCTCGGTTATTATTTTTGACTTCTTCTGACATAGTTCTTCAAATGTCCGTCCTTGACGAGCTTCTCAAGGTGGGACTTGAAGAACATGCATTCCTCTGTTCTGTTGCCGTTTTATTTATAGTAGGCATAGAACTTATTCTGATCGCTGGTGGAAGGATCACCCTTCATTGGCTGCGGCCATTTAAAAAATGGCTGTGACTTGATCTTACCGAGGAGCTTGTAGATTGGCTCCTTAAAGATTGTGTTCACAGCTTTATAGGAGGTCGCAGCAGATTTGAACTTCTTCTTGCCCCCTGAGGTGGAGACCGATACCGTCACCGAGACCGAGGAGGCTCTGTTTCGGTCTGCCTCTTCTTTCCGAAATGGCTTATTGTCCTTCTTAGGGGGTCTGTCCTCCTGCTAGAGGCTGAAGCTTTCCCAAGCTCGGGCCTCATCTTCTTCTTGTTCGATAAACTGATTCACCCTGGCGATCAGTGCTTTCACTGTGACCACAGGGAACCTAACCAAGTCCTTTCGAAGTACGTTGCCTGGCAGCAGAGCTTGTTTGAAGGAATTGATTGCCACCATATCTATGGCGTCTTTAACTTGACTATAAACAGTTCATAATCTTTTGGCGAACTGCTTGACGTTCTCGGTCTGCCTCATTCTGATAGCCATCAGGTCATCGTCTGTTTTTGGGATGACCAATAAGCTTGGAACTTCTCCTCAAAGGAATTTTGGAGTTGCCGCCAACTTGAGATCGACCCCTATGGGAGTGCACAAAACCATTTCTGACAAGGGTTTCATTAGACCTAGTGTCTCACCATAGGGAGCACTTATACAGTAACACGTGCATCGATAATGAGCGTTTCACTCAATTGTTTGGTTTAGATAATTGTTTAGGATTGGAATATGTTTGACTAGAATGACTAATTTGATTTGAATTATGAATTTGGCACTACATGGTGGTTTCCCTAAGCTCATTATTGAGCTACATTGAATTGACATTAAATTCACACTAAATTAAGGAATGAATAATGAACCGTTGCTAAAGGTAACAACAATCCTACTTAGTAGATGGATTTGGGGGCGTTCTGAAGCTCCGTGGTGATACCAGCGATCTCTGATGCACCGAAAGGTCATAGACTGAAAAGTCATACATTGGACTGACGAGTCCCACTGATAAGCCATTAATAAATGCTTAATGTAATTAATGAATTGAATGAGAATCAATGAAATGAATGAATGTGAATTGCTTCCTTTGGGAAGAAACCGAATTGAAGTGAAACCAATCCTATTATAGTTGCCAATATAGTTATTGTTATTACTTGTGTTTAATATTGCACAAGACATTGTTATAGAATTGATTGTCTATAATTGTTAAATCCGTTAGTTGATAAAGATAACTTGTGCTATCATAGAATTGTATATGCATTATTGAACCGTCGTGTTCACACTGTTATTGATGATATTACAGGCCCAGTTGCCCATGTTGGTCAGGTAGAGGCCGAACCACCAGCACAAGGTGCCCATCCGATACCCCCAGGAGGTTTAATCGAGTGGACTTAAATCGGAGTGCTAAAGGAAAGAATGTTTTAGAGATATTTCATGGACACTTTTGTATATTCATTTTGAATAGTAATTAGACGTCACCTACATTGTATTTGAATATGCAGTTGTTGATTTAGTTTTACATGGATTATGTATATTGACTTTACTTATGTAAAGTACTTGTTAGTTTTTAAATGGT
>QPKB01000003.1:26334772-26513842 GCA_003546025.1 Camphora micrantha | reverse complement strand
TTTGCTATGTAGCTTGTTCTCATCTGTATTAGGAATTAGTAGCGTATGTTTGACAATGCTATTTAAGTATATAAGTATATCTGTAAATGGGAATTTAGAATTGGCATGGCCAACAATAAACATTTTTGGGATTGAACCTGTTACAGCGTAATGCACAAACTCAACAAGAGCCCGGCAGGATTGAATTTTATCGCATGATGTATTATAATCAGGGCAAAGGCTGGAGTGGCTCCGTTGCTGAAGAAAATTATGTGAGGATCAAGATATCTTGTTATCTTTTTTCTTGTCTGTAATTAGGATTTGTCGTCCAAAATATCTTGATGAGTTTGATATTTGCCTCTATTTATAATTACAGGATAAGATGTTGAAGATGCAAGCTGAGTCCCTAGAAGAAGGTTCTACCGCCATGACTGAGGAAGACATTGCTAATAAAGTCTTAGGTACAAAACCAGGTTACATCGTTGGTCTTGGTCACGGCGTGGACCCAATGTCATCCTCCTCCTCTTACTGTTATCCAGAGGTTGAGGAACTTAGGAGGAGAGCTGAGGCAGCTGAGACACAAGCTGAGGAGCATGGGAGACAAGCACAAGAGCTGAGAGACGAGGTTCATGAGTTACAAAATTGGAAAGCAGCTTCTGAAGCTAAATTGAACTTTCGCATGGCGCACATTGGGGCCAACTTTTCTGTGGTATGTGTCTATCTTTATCTTTATTATAGAGTACAGATTAGGAGAATATATTAAGTTGCATGATGGATATTGTATATTTATAAATAAAATGTGCTTATGAACTCATACTCATTTTCGCCATGGTTAATAATTATTTTGGATAAGTTTTTGATGGGGATGGCATTATTAGTTTCTTCACGAAATCCTAGTTATTCAATCTTTATGCTTATGGATGAAGTTCAAGAAATTATGAATAACTTGTTTGCATTTTGCCTTAAAGCCATACTGAAATCTTTTTATGCATTAATCATAGGCATGACATATCTGCAAACATTCTAAAATAATATATGTTAGTTCCTGCTTACTAATGTAATTAAAATACTAGATCTTAGTTCCTGCTTATTAATGTAACTGATGTCAACACCAGTACATGATCGAACTAGTTTTTTTATCTGCCAATTCTTGATCTTTAAGTTAAGGTCGTAACTAATATCTCAGTTAGTTGTAGAATAAATGAAGGCTTAACCAACTTTTTTTTTGGAATTGCAGGATCTTTCTACATCATGAGTACTTTGCAAAGATAGACTAATGGGGTTGAAAAGGATGGAAGATGATCGCAAACGCAATAGACTTATCCCTTGAATTTTGAATGATGTTTTGTAAGATTAGGAAGGATAACTTGGAAGGCAATGTGGAATTTTTTTGGATACTGTGATAATTAACTGTACTTTTCTACATTTAGAAGCTATGAAATTAAATCTTTTGTTAGTTAAATGTTTTTGAGTGTGCAAAGTTTCCTTAGGTTGCTCTACTATGTGATATTTCTATATCAGCTGCAAACTTTACAGAGTTTCGTGACAGATTCTATGGTTTTGTAAGATCTGGTTTTGATTATCATTGAGATCGGCATTGAATTTTTATTTTTATGTAGCTTTTTCTTTGGCTGTTTATGAGGTTTGGCATAGACTTATTGGAAAAAGTGTATCTTCAGATGGTAGCATATTGATGGATTCCTTCCACCATTTCCAAGTCTCTTCAAGTCTCTAAGCTCAAAGGCGCTTTTTGTTGCTTTCTCTGTATTTGGACTGGAAAGTAGAAAGAAGAGCACGATTGAGGGGAGGAGGCTTTTTAAGGTGATTCTTCTCTTCTTTCATTATTTATTTCTAGTAAATGTTTTGCTTTCATATAATACAGAAGATTAATTCAATTAAAGGACCTCCGGCTACCGAGGGTAAGAGACCAGAGAAAGTAATATTGTTTTTGCTCTTTGCTCTCTTCCTAAGATCAGATCCTAATCATTTCGCATTTGTACCATCGTGTATTTCTTAACCTCATGTTACCAATATAAACTGCTGATATGTCATATTCATCAAACTGTTGCTCATGGAAGTAGCACTTGGGTTATCAGTTCTCTAATGTGTGTGCACATATCATCAAATCAAAAAAGTTTGGATTGTCTAGCCATGGACCATATCCATATCTCTATGTTGCTGAACCAATGGTAAGGATTTTCTGGCCATGACCATATCTATACCTATCATCCTCATTATCACTGTCATCGTCTATACCTTTATGTTACAAAATAAGTGCCATGGATTTGTCTTGCTGCTTAGAGAGTTAATGTTTTGTGCATTGCTCCCTCAAATTTTTTTATTCTTATTTTTTGGTTTTGGTTGCTTTGTGCTTCTGCTAGAAGAATTTGGGTTTTACTACGTGTTCTTAAATTGATGATCATGCTCTTATGGAGCTCCTTTTTGTTATGTCTTCTCATGGAAAAGGATAAATTATTATTAATATTATTAAATAACAGGTTTTCCTTTTTATATATAGTATCTGTTTCTGTCTCCTTCTAATCTTATCTTGCTTCACAGTTCTATGGTTTTGCATATGGAGGACCCTTTGGGCATTTTTTCCACAAGCTGATGGATTGCATTTTCAAGGGAAAGAAAGACAAATCAACTGTTGCTAAGAAGGTATTTTCATCAATGCCTTAACCTTTCTTGCTACACCAACTCAAATCCTCACTATTGTCCACACAGTTTCTTCTGAATGGTGTTGTTTGTATGTTTGGAAGGGAAGTGTAAGCAGGGTTCTCTGCTTCTTGCAGCTTCTTTTTCCTTGTCATTTAGAGACTTATGTAAATCCTCCAATCAAAACAGCAGGCCTAACACGTGTAATTTCATGCAGAAGACGGCTAATATTAGTTCAATCATTTGTTTATTTTTAGGACTCAAGAGTAAGAAGGGGATTTGGCATTTTAGCTGAATAACATCTGATATCAAGTTTAATTGGATGATCTGGATTAGATGCAGACTAGGGCTTATAGTGATTTTTATTTGAATTATTTGTTTTCTACTGCAAGACAATCTCTTTTTATTCAGACATTGAATTTTAGTGAGTTGATTTATTCAGACGTGTAATTTATTCCTTAAGAGAACCGGCTAAGGTATTTTTTTTTTTTTTGGTGATTTATTGTATAAATATTTTTTTTTTGGTGGGTGGGGTTTTTGAAAAACTTGATTAGAGAACTAGGTTGGTGATTTTTTTGCTTGCTTTTATTTGAGAATTTTTATTATTAATATTTTTTTAATGTTATTTTGGATGGGAATTGGGAATGGATGGTGATTTATTTGGTTCTTTAGGTTTTTGGGTGGGGGAGAGGTGGGTGAGGTGTGGGTTATTGTTTGGTGTTCCTAACATGAAATTCAATTCTTCTAATTGAAGGAAATCTAGCAGGAGCATATTGGGCTGTTTACTTTTTCCGGTGGGCCACTTCTAGATTGTAGCCATTAGTTCTTAATTGATTGTTTTTAACCCAAGTGCATTGCTCTAGTTAAGTTTTACTGTTGACCACTTTCTGATTGTAGATATGGCTTGATGACTGTTAATTGCTTTGGGATCATAAATATCTGATCAGGGGCCTAAGATTGTAGTCATTAGTTTTTTTTCTTTTACTGTGGATTCTTTTTAAGTTTTACACTTAACCCCCTTCTTTCACCTTTGTATCTATTGGATTTTGTCATCTGTTTTCTTGCTTTTCGTTAATTTATGAGAAACCCACCATATTTGGGATGTATAAAAAAAATCACCCAAATTCTTATAAAGCTTGGCCTCAGCACAGAATGCTTTGCCTGAGGAAACTGTAGATAGATTGTCTCTGGCTGTCTTTGATTCCATTTTGCCTCCCTACGAAACCCAGAACATTTCTTTATAAATTCTAAGTCTAAATCTGGATGTAGTGTGCATCAGTGCATAACCCATTTTATGTGTGGGTCCTGTATTTATGCTTAGACCTGGCCCGTTTTATGTGTGGGTTCCGTTTGATCCTCCACATTCTGGATCTTCATATTAGTGGATTGTTGATTTCCTAGGCCATATGCACTGTCTCATATATGTTAAATATTGTTCGTCTTTGATTCTTATGTTTCTCACCAATTGGTAGGTTTGGTTGATCTGTTTTCCTTTACTGGTAAAATCTGATTCTCTATGGGTTCTCTGACATCATATAACATTCTAGTAGTTGTGATTCTATGATGAATTTAGAAGAACAATTACAAAATTCCATCAATTAATTTGATCTTTCATCCTATAGGTGGATTCATGGAAGGACAGTGATGGGGATTAGTACGAAACAGGCTTGCATATATTTTGTAAGCTTTAGCACTTTCACTTTGATTGTCATCCGGGACTTCTAAAAGAGAAATCTATATTCCACCAATTATTTCCATCCAATTCTTTTTATTTAGAGTGTTTTCTGTTTTTTTTTTTAATCCAGATTTATTAAGTTTGTCACACAACCAACATCACTGCAGTCTTGTTGCTGGTGTCCAAGATTTGTTGCTAGTATCATCAACATAGATAGGAATTCAGAGACACCACTAACACTTGCATGTCTGATTTTTAGAGCAGCAAGTCAGCAACTAGACAAACTCGCAGCTGAATCTAACCCAAAACTCTGCTACAAGTTCCATCTACAAGAACTTTGTAACTAATGAAAGGAAGATGAAGCAAAAGGAAGAAGATTCTCACTGGAATCTATGACAAGGGCCGCAACACAGTTGAATGGTGCTCACTCTTATTTTTATCCAGAAAAAAGAAGGTGTGGAATCTGCTATGAAGTTCAAGGTGATTCTGATAGTTATACCGTATTAAATTATTGAAATGACCCTATGTTCAACCACATGTTTATGCAAAATGGAAAAAGAAAACCTGTTTTCTTAAGCGCACATCGTTGCTTCAGATATTTCAGATAGATTAAGAATCTTTGGACGTGTCAGCCTGGTGATGTTGGCATCTTCTTTATGTTTTTTCATGGTGCTTATTGATGCTCCTTTAAGTTTTAGAAAAACTTCATTTGTTTATCCTATTGAAAATTTAGTTATGATCATGTGATGGTCTTCTGTAGCTGCACAATTTCTTATTTTGTTACTTTTGCTGCTATCCTTGTATCAACCTCCCATTGCCTCTTGGGACTATTATTTGATGTTCAATGGACATCTATTGTTGGAAGTTGGAATGGTTCTCATCATTTGGTACAAAGCCAAGAGCCAGCTTCCAAATCCAACACCAAATCATCTTAAGGAATTTTCATTTGTTGCAACTCACTCATGAGCTGATGATTATAGGAGTTTATTCATCTTAAGGAAGTTTTGATCCATCAGCACTAACTAAGTCCTGTACTCTTTGTTCAACTGTAGCTTTTCCTAATGAAGCGCGGTGGAGAGGAAATATATGTTGGCCCACTGGGGCACAATTCTTGCCACCTAGTCAGTTACTTTGAGGTGAGCCACTAATCTGACGTTGAACTTTGTTCTCAAAGGGTCTGTTTGGATGGGGAGAAAAGGTACAGAAAATTGTCTGTGGTTCCTTTTTTTTTTTTTTGTTTGTGTGTGTGGACAGTTTTCTCCACATTCAAATGGGCCCCAAGGCTGTGCTTGGATGTGCCACAAATTGCAATAATGTTGGATTCAGGGAAATTCAGAAAGATCAAATCAAGTAGAATATTTGCTCTATTAACTTTTACTACTACAATCTTGGCATCTTACCAATTGTGGTACCTGATTTGCATGCTGCCCTGAATATACAAATTTCAATGAACAGAATGCCATTCATTCTAACTTGTCAACCAGTAGGTGCTTTGGTGTACTTCCAAACTCACCTGAGAAGTTTGTGCTTTGGGTACCTAATGTTGTTGGTTCTTATAGAATCTGTTTGTTTTTATCAAGGGAATTCATGGAGTTAGCAAAATAAAAGATGGTTATAATCCAGCAACATGGATGTTGGAGGTGACTACAGTGGCTCAAGAAGAGGCTTTGGAGGCTAATTTTGCTGAAATATATAAAAACTCAGATCTATATTGATGGGTTGGGCAATGGATACACTTTGGCCTGTGTTTGTAAATACAATTACTCGTGTCTCTTTTACTTATGAATTTTGTGGCATATAGGAGAACCAAAGCTTTGATTGAGGAACTGAGTAAACCTCCTCCTGGTTCAAAAGATATTTACTTCCCCACTCAGTATCCACAGTCATTTAACACACAGTTCTTGGCTAGCCTTTGAAAACAAAATCCGTCTTACTGGCGAAATCCAGCATGCAATGCAGTCAGACTCTCATTCACAGCCTTCACAGCATTGATGTTTGGAACAATGTTATGGAATCTTTGCCCCAAAAGGTAAGCTATAGCTGAAATCTTAAGTGCTTTTTAAAAAAAAAATTATTCTTTTTATACATGGACACTTGTTGCTATTGAATACAGAGATGAGCAGACTGTATACTGTTCATATACGGTCCATCACTCCATCTTGTGGCCCCCACCTGAAAATTTATATGTGCTTATCATCAGATCACATTTATAGAAAAAATCAGTTCATCTGTTGAATATAAATGTGGACTTGAGAGATCCAAAATGCATGCTTTACTTTTAGGTGTCAATTTTGACTTTGTACATCATCATCAAAGCCTTGTCCCAACCATATTGAGGTTGGTTACATGAATTTTGTTTCTCCATCCGATCTATCTGAAGATAAATTAAATCATCATGATGTTTAATATTTCAGGATTAGGCAACAGGATGCGTTTAACACCATGGGTTCTATGTTTGCCGCTACCGTGTTCCTTGGGATACAAAATGCAGCAGGCGTACAGCCAGTTGTAGCCGTTGAGTGAACAATTTATTATAGAGAAAAAGCTGCTGGATTGTATTCAGCTTTGCCATATGCGTTTTCACAGGTATTTCATTATATTCTATGGCATTTGAAATGATATCAGTGATGAGATTATATTGATTAAGTCCAAAGATGTCTTCATAAATAAATTTTATGGGACTTGATCAAAATGTTAATTGCTCATATAAAGAAGAGTTGATGGGACTAGGTTGAAAAAGGAAAACTAAGGCATGGTTATTTGGTGGTTTCAGTGATGTCTTGTCTGAGCAGGCTATAGATAAGAAGAAGCCGATTGATGATGTGAGGCAAGCTCTTTATGCTTCAAAGATCTGTAGCTATGCACAGGGGATGAATCTGATCCGTGTGAAGAGCATTGAGAAGGGATGGAACTTGAAACTTGGGGAACTTTGAAGGATTTGCAAAGGGGGTTGCATAATTCGTACTGATATGTCTGGGTCATTCCACACTGAGTGGTTAAAGATTGCTAAACATTTGAAGATATGAGCTTCCTTGGTGAGCTTTTTACTTCATTGAATGTTCGTCAATGAATGTAATAATGATTAGCATGGTATTAAATACTCAGACATTTTGCGGTCTTCATTGGAGTTGGGTGTTCATCTTTCATTTATGTAGCTGTTTGGGATTATCTGTTTGTTGGCAAGCCTGTTTTTTGAGCTTTTGTTATTGGCTTAACTTGGATGTAAAAGACTGTCTATTTTCATTCAACTGGATGAATAAATGTTGCAATGATTCTTCCTTTGTTGTTTTATTAATAAGAAAATTTTCTTCTATTCTGTTTGATGTTCGTGCATAAGTTCTCTTGTTCCAATGCTGGGGATTATAGACCCACTCTTTTTTTTGCATAATTTTGTTTTCTTTTCGTTTTCCGCCGCTAATACCTTTTGCGGCGGTTTTCATACATATAGCTAAATGTAAGTTTTCTTGTAGTGCTACCAGCGTTGCAAATGTGTTGTATTATACTTGCAAATGGTTCCTTTACAACCCTTACAAGCGTTGCAAATACGTGTTATACTATACTTAAAAATGGTTCTTTTACAACTCTTTCAAGCGTTGCAAATGTGTTGTATTATACTTGCAAATGGTTCTTTTACAACCCTTACAAGCGTTGCAAATACGTGTTATATTATACTTAAAAATGGTTCTTTTACAACCCTTTCAAGCGTTGCAAATGTGTTATATTATACTTAAAAATGGTTTCTTTTACAACCCTTTCAAGCGTTGCAAATGTGTTGTATTATACTCGCAAATGGTTCTTTTACAACCCTTACAAGCGTTGCAAATACGTGTTATATTATACTCGCAAATGGTTCTTTTACAACCCTTACAATCGTTGCAAATACGTGTTATATTATACTTAAAAATGGTTCTTTTACAACCCTTTCAAGCGTTGCAAATGGGTTGTATTATACTTGTAAATGGTTCTTTTACAACCCTTATAAGCGTTGCAAATACGTGTTATATTATACTTAAAAATGGTTCTTTTACAACCCTTTCAAGCGTTGCAAATGGGTTGTATTATACTTATAAATGGTTCTTTTACAACCCTTATAAGCGTTGCAAATACGTGTTATATTATACTTAAAAATGGTTCTTTTACAACCCTTTCAAGCGTTGCAACAAATAGCCATTTAGCAACGCTTCTAAACCGTAGCCAAAACAGACTATCTGCGACAAAAATAAAAAACGTTGCAGTTAGTAAACCTTTTTGCAACTCTTTAAAGCATCGGTAAAAGTTTTAAATGGAAAAAAATATATATATATCCAGCGACGCTATTAATATCATTAACAACGCTTAAATCCGTAGTCGATGGGTATAGCTTTTGCTACGCTTTTGAGCGTCGTTTTTTATCTTCTGCGTCGGCATCAACTGCAACGTCACATCGACGCTTGCAAAACTGTTGCTGAAAACTATTTGCAACGGTTATGTTATCTATTGCTACGCTTTTAAGCGTCGCAAAAAATATAATCTGTTGTAGTGTATGCAAGATCCCTTGTGGATTTCGTATTAACTTCAGTTAGTTCAGAGTTTGTGGGAGTAAGTATGAATGTATTCGCGACCCGGCGTTAGCCCTGATTACTCTTATCTTGGGCTCGCATTGTGAGATACTTATTGTATGGAATCAGAGCCTAGTTAAAGAAGCTAGGGTAAGAAAATTTTAAAAGACTTAATAAAACTAAGGACGAAGTGAGGAACGTTACGTTTAAAACAAATCCAGCTTAGGATTTGCACTTACTGCTTTCACTATATATGATATATATGTGATGGAAGTGTTAAGTTGTAATCTTACCTTCCGCATTGTTTACAACATGGCTTCTGGATCAGGATCTGGGAATAATGACTTCGTAGAGGTTGTCACACCTTCCCCTCCTCTATCTAATGTTGATGCTAAGTTTACTGATATACTAGCGCAGTTAGCCCAAAGCAATGAGCAGATGGCTAGAAGCCATGAGGCACAAATGCGCATGCAAGCCCAGTTAGCCAAGAGCCAAGAAACTCAAATGGGTATGCAGACCCAAATAGCTGCCTTGTTGGAAGTGTCGAAGAGTGTAAAGGACATGTTTAAGACAATGACTACACTAGATGTATGAGAAACTTTCAAGAAACAAATTCAAAGGAAGTTTGTCCCAAAACATGTGCAGCAGCAGAAAGAAGCAGAGTTTCTGAATTTTAAACAAGGTCAACTAACTGTGGCTGCATATGTTCACATTTTCTTGAAACTATCCAAGTACGCTACCGAGTTGGTGGATCCTGAAGCTAAGAAAGTTAAGAGATTCTTCCTTGGATTAAATCCCAAGTATAAGACAATCGTATTGGCTGGGCAAAAGCCTATGACGTTTGATGATGCCGTTGATAGGGCATATACATCGGTGGAAGTCCAGAGAGAAAAAGATAAGGAAGCTGAGAACACTAAAAGAAGTGGTGATTCCTGGTTTAAGAAAGGAGGACAGTCTAAGAATAAAAGGCAGAAGCAGAGATTCATTCCTAAGAACGAGAGGAATGAGAGGAGACAGAACATGCTAGTCTGTGATACTTGTGGTAAAGCTCACATGACTGAGTTATGCTGGAGGACTACTGGACCCTGCCTAGTCCGTGGTTCTTTAGAACACAGAATGGCACAGTGTCCAAGAACTTAGAGAGATGATAGAGCTATATACCAGCAGCCTGCTCAGGGACAAGCAACACTTAATGCTCCTCAGCAATGATTAACCTTACTAGCTCCTCCTAAACAAACACAACATCAACCTCAAGGCCAGCAGCGTCAATGACAGAAGCAACAACCAAGACAGTAGCAGCAGCCCAACAGGCCACAGATGGCCGGGATGGCTTATGCCATCAACAGGGAACAAGCTGATGTTGCAGCAAATGTGGTTGAAGGTACAATCCTTGTAGATAATCGACCTGCTATTGCATTATTTGATCCCGGTTCCGCGCGTTCATTTGTAGCACTCGCATTTGCTTGTGATATGCAAAATCGGATAATGCAATTATCATATGATTTTACTGTATCTACTACTTTAGGGAGAAAGGTAGTATGTGAATTGGATATTCCTCTATGTACTGTTAGAATTGGAGAAGTATCGATGCCAGCTGATCTCGTTGTACTAGCAATGAATGACTTTGATGTGATTTTTGGCATGGATTGGCTAATTGCAAAGTACAGGGCTTGTTTAGACTGTTTCCCATAAAATCATCACCTTTAGGGTGGATGAGGCCAATCCAAGTGTACTATTCGAAGGAGTCCAGAAGAAGTATGATACCAGGTTTGTTTCAGCACTCGAGGCTGAAAGAATGATGCGCAGTAGGTGTGAAGGCTACATTGCATTCGTTTCAGAAAAGAAGCCTGTACGGGAGTTACAAAATATTCCTGTAATCTGTGAATTTCCAAATGTGTTTCTAGGTGAAGTGTCAGGTCTACCTCCAGCAAGGGAAGTAGACTTTACAATCGAACTTCTGCCCGGTATTGCACCGATCTCAAAGGCACTGTATCATATGGCACCATCAGAGTTGTATGAATTGGAGAAACAAATACAGGATTTGCTTGACAAGGGTTTCATTAGACCTAATGTCTTACCATGGGGAGCACTTGTACTATTTGTAAAGAAAAATGATGGTATCCTTCGGATGTGTATCGATTATAGGCAGATAAATCAAGTGAGGAAACTTACAGATTAAATTCTGTTTTTTTCTGAGTTGAGAGCCTAACATTGAGGCTAGTGTTAATGATATCTAAACCTTTATAAGTGTTAGCTAAGGTTATCAGAATGTACAATTTAATTAAAGTAATGTCATCCACAGTAACACGTGCATCGATAACGAGCGTTTCACTCAATTGTTTGGTTTAGATAATTGTTTAGGATTGGAATATGATTGACTAGAACGTCTAATTTAATTTGAATTATGAATTTGGCACTACATAGTGGTTTCCCTAAGCTCATTATTGAGCTACATTGAATTGACATTAAATTCACACTAAATTAAGGAATGAATAATGAACCGTTGCTAAAGGTAACAACAATCCTACTTAGTAGATGGATTTGGGGGCGTTCTGAAGCTCCATGGTGATACCAGCGAACTCTGATCTAGACATTGGAAAATCCCACCCTTATGCACCAAAAGGTCATAGACTGAAAAGTCATACATTGGACTGACGAGTCCCACTGATAAGCCATTAATAAATGCTTAATGTGATTAATGAATTGAATGAGAATCAATGAAATGAATGAATGTGAATTGCTTCCTTTGGGAAGAAACCGAATTGAAGTGAAACCAATCCTATTATAGTTGCCAATATAGTTATTGTTATTACTTGTGTTTAATATTGCACAAGACATTGTTATAGAATTGATTGTCTATAATTGTTAAATCCGTTAGTTGATAAAGATAACTTGTGCTATCATAGAATTGTATATGCATTATTGAACCGTCGTGTTCACAGTGTTACTGATGATATTACAGGCCCAGTTGCCCATGTCGGTGAGGTAGAGGCCGAACCGCTAGCGCAAGATGCTCATTCGATACCCCCAGGAGGTTTAATCGAGTGGACTTAAATCGAGTGCCAAAGGAAAGAATGTTTTGAAGATATTTCATAGACACTTTTGTTTATTCATTTTGAATAGTAATTAGACGTCACCTACATTGTATTTGAATATGCAGTTGTTGATTTAGTCGTACATGGATTATGTATATTGACTTTACTTATGTAAAGGACTTATTAGTTTTCAAATGGTTGTCAATGTATACATATATGTGTTTCCGCAATTGTACATTGACAGGTTCATTTGCAAGATCCCTTGTGGATTTCGTCTTAACGTCTGTTAATTCAGAGTTTACGGGAGTAAGTATGAATGTATTCACGACCGGGGGTTAGCTCTGATTACTCTGATCTTGGGCTCGGGTCGTGACACGAGGTCCCATCATAAAGGACAAACCTCGGTACATTGAGCTCATGGGGAGAGGAAAGTTTCTTATCTCCTGAAAGAAAGGAGATGTACCGAGATCCTCCGAGTTGTAAGCATTCAGCCGGTCTTGAGTGAAACTGACCACTTCCATGTTTTGTTGGACTGTTTGCTTCACTTATCGGTCAAGCCACTCTCTCAAGTCATCATTATCTTCTAACCTTTGCCTCAGTCTCCTTGAGGCATTGTTCAAGTGGCTGCTGCTCGAGCCCTCATTGTAAGCTCGGTGGCGCCTCTTGTTATCCAGGACTTTCTTTAAATCCTAGTCAACCGAATGAGGTCTAGAGGGTTGAACCGGGGTTGTCACCCTTTCTCGCAGCTGCTGTTGAAGTTGACGAATCAACTCGTCTTTCTCTTGGATAATGAGGTTTTGGGCCCTGATGTCCTCGAGAAGAGGGTTGTTATCATTATCGTCACCGCCTTCAGTCCGGTGATGAGACTGACGTGATCTGGCCAGCGTTGGAGATTTATTTCGCCGGGGAACCCCTGGTGGGGGAACATTCTGCTGGGGAGGTGATGGGGATTGCTCTATATAAGGGAGATGGGAACCCTTTGTTGATCATCCAGAAGATCTAAGAGCATTCGCGGCGAGTTCGCAGGTCTACTCCACACCGGAACGCACAAGGTTCTCGATGAGTTCGGGTCAGACACCTATATGGGACCAGCTAGTTCTTTCAAGTAGAACATTTATTACAGTTAAAGGATCTTTAGGCCACTAGAGAGCAAAGAAAATTGCAACAAAGGGATGTTGAAATCACAGTTGATATGCTTGCTTTTAATGGGAAGTTCAATCCCGACAACTTTCTTAATTGGTTAAGGTAGAATGTTTGTTCAAGTTACACTATATTCTGATGAAGTTAGAACTATAAGAAACTAAAGACAATTTCCAAAAAACTCTAGGGATTGGCACTTGTTGGTGGGAAGACATCCAGATTGACTATGTATGTTCGCAAGGGGAAAGAAAGGATTGGTGATTGGAAGAAATTTGACAAGTGAATCAAGATAGAGTCTTATTCCAATACCTTACACTCAGAAGCAAAATAATGGTTGTTGAGGAGTACCATTCCTTGACATTGAGGGAACGATTTTATAAAGATACGGTCAATTTGAACAAACTCAGCCTTCCAATCTTGAATGAATTAGCCTTTGAAAAGTATGTTGTTTTTGACAATGCATCTTCCGTTTCTCTTAAGGCTGAGGAATCAATAGAATGAGTTACAACTTGTGGGATTGAGGATACTATTGATCTGATGGGGCAGTCAGCCAATGTTCCAAAGTGTTTATTATTGTTAGAAAAAGCGAGCAGATAATCAAGTCAAATGCCCTACTTATAAGCCAAACTTCAACTCTTGGGAGGTCCAATGGTGATAGGTAATCATCTGCCTAGATGGGATGAATAATGGGAAGAGTAGGACATATAGCTGACGTGGGAAATAAGAAGGCTTTTGTTTTGGAAGGCTCAAAGCCCGCAGACAAGGCACTCACATTTCTTATTGAGAAATGATGATGTGCAGCCATCTGCATGGTGCTAGAGGTAGCTTAAACCTTATTTAATCTGCCTAATCCTTCTCTTGGATCAAATGGATAACTTTTGTATCAAATCAGGTTCCTGTCAAACTGCCTGTGGCTGACGTCCCGATCAATCAGATTTACCACTATGGTATCTTATAGATGGTTGGAATGAAGTAGACAGGCCAAGCTGGTACTGGCTGGTATTTGCTTGATTAATAAGGCTGCTCATATTAGAGCACTTTCTTGTTTAGCCAATGGCCCAAGTTTCATTCTAAATGCTGCTGTATGTATCATTGGATTGAATTTGTGAAATATATGTCATATTATTTGTTGTATGGATTCTTTGTAATTTGCAATATCTCTCTCTCTCTCTCTATATATATATATATATATATACATACCTCTATTGGAATGTTTTTTTCCCTTTGTTTAACCACGGGCCTCCAAATTAAGAATCCTAATTTTAGAGAATACCTCAACACAGGTGTCAACATCTCAATCCACCCTCCACTCCCCTTTCTCTCCACTCTCCTTTCTCTAAAATAACTCATCAAAATAACTTCCTATTATACTTTTCAAGCAACTTCCTTATTATTTTCTACATTCAATGTTTAATTGGGTTGATTTTGTTATATCATCTAGATTGGATTTAGTTTTTAATCTTGATTTAGGGCTTTGGGTTTCATATTTCTAAAATTGTTTAGATTTTTGGAATTGGAGGTTTTCAATTGGTCATCAGATAACAAAGGAGGGATTAATGATTTTGGAGTTTTTGGATGGGGCCCAATCAATTTTAATAAAACTTGACCACCTCCGAAAGGAGGGATTCATGATATTGGACCCCATTCATCTAGGTCTCACTTAAATATATTTGGTCAATTTGTTAGGTCTATGATCATTTGATCTTTCTTAATCAGTTCATGAGTCTCATCCCGTATAATATGGTTTTATGGATGGTTAGAATAGAGATGGTGGACCCCATTCATCTGGGAGGTCCACTTAAATAGGTTAAGTTTAGTTAATTTGTGAGGTCTATGAATATTTGATCCTTTGATCTTTATAAAGCCAATTCATAGGTCACAACCCACATCATATGGTTTTAAGGATAGTTAGAATAGAGATGGTGGACCCCATTTATCTGAGGGGTTCCACTTAAATATATCTATTGGAATGTGCTTTGCCTTCGGTTAACCACAGTCTTCCAAATTACAAATCCTAATTTTAAAAAATATATCAAAACAGGTGTCAAAATCTCCATCAATGCCAAGTCTCCTCTCTTTCCATCTCCTCTCTCTCCACCAACTGACCTGCACAAATTCCTCCAAAAAGAACAAACTTCCCAATTCGTAATTGCTCTCCTATCTACTACTCCAATTACAGAGAATAATAATAAAAAAAAAGAAATTGAGAGACAGCAGAGAAGGAGAAGGAGAGAGATATAGAAGGGAGAAGAAAACATAAGGATATCCCATCATTTCCAACCAGCGATTCTGTTTTGATGTCATGTTAGTATATCTATCTGTCTCAACTTCATTTTTCTTTCATTTATCCCAATTCTATTTCATGATTTGCTGCAACGATGCAGCTTAGATGAATGTTTTTATCTATATCTTTATTGGAATGTGCTTTGCCTTCGGTTAGCCACAATCCTCCAAACTACAAATCCTAATTTTAAAAAATATATCAAAACAAGTGTCAAAATCTCCATCTATGCCAAGTCTCCTCTCTCTCTCCACTAACTGACCTGCATAAATTCCTTCAAATAGAACCAACTTCCCAATTCGTAACTACTCTCCTATCTACTACTCCAATTACAGAGAATAATAATAATAATAAAAAAAAAAAAGAAATCGAGAGAACAGTGGAGAAGGAGAGAGATATAGAAGGGAGAAAAAAACATAAGGAGATGCTATCATTTCCAATCAGTGATTCTGTTTTGATGTCATGTTAGTATATCTCTCTCTTAACTTCATTTTTCTTTCATTTATCCCGATTCTGTTTTATGATCTGCTGCAACGCTGTAGCTTAGATGAATTTCTTATATCATTTGATGATTTAAACTACATGTAGCTGAAACACACTCTTACAGGAAGGACAATGATATAAAATAACTAAAAAATATTTAAAAATTTTAAAAAAATACCCCAAATACAAAAACAATGTTTAACAAAATAAAATCCCTTGTTAATTGGCGAACAAATGAATTTTAAAGGAGCAATGGATACAAATATATAAAATTACTTTTGCAATAAAAGCACAACCTATCTATCCAGTCTAATAAAAGGTTTGAAATTAAATATGTTCAGAATATTGTGAACCCCATGTTATTCAAATTATATCTACTTGATTCATTCTTTTATTTTATTGTGAATATGTCTTTTCTTTATTTACTTTTTTGCACGTGCCCAAGCTTCATTAAACCCCATTTATAGCTCTCCTAAAGAATATAATATTTGGAAAAAAACATAAAGATCAAATTGGCAACAAAAAGGACTCACAAGTTTACTAATTAATAAATTTATTAAAAATAATTCTTATTAGCCTGTGCATTTGTTGGTTCCGTGGTCCGTGTATAGCACGGAATTTTTCTAGTATATATGTGCCTATTGGCATGTCTTAAACATGACAGACCACCATGTTGGTTTTCCGCAGATTCTTCTATTACTACTTTAAACATTTCTTTTTGTAGTTTGATGAAATATTATATATTGCCTCTTTTCTTCTTTTGGAATCCGACTGAAGTATTGGAATATTTATGACATAATATCATACCAAATCCATGCGACCTATGTTTTTTGGGTGCCCAGTACCAGTGTTGGATTCTGACACTTACCCCTGTTCATGCAACTTAAGCTATATTTCTACATAGGAGCAATCAAATGATGCAGACTACATGCATTAGTGTGAGTTTTTTTTCCCCCTCAAATTTTTGGGCTGGGCTAATCCCTCCGGGCCCAGAGAGAAGCCAGCTGGTAAAAACCCTGTGGGTCCCCAGGTGGTGGCACAAGTGAACTCAACCTTCGGTTCCTGAAGAGGGGGGAACCGGGGGTCGATACCAAGACCTCTAGCTCCAGAAGAGGAAGGAACCGTGATCCTGGCCACGTGCGGACTACTTCAATTAGAATAAGATTTTAGGTGCCTTCAGCTGGGGTCTGGGGATGAAAATGGTCGGGACTGGGCCTGTCTACAGTGTATCTGGACTCGAACTTGGACCTAAATTTGTAAATATAGGACCGATATCTAAACTTGTAACTGACTCCAGTCTAGGTTAGAGACTAACTCCTACCTGAATTTAGATTAATGGCTCAAACCCGAATCTACACTTGTTGAAAGGGCTTGGCTCATAACAACAATTTGTTTAATGGCCTTAATTTTTATCAGTTTCTTTTAAGGAAAAGTTTTTATGAAATTCAATCAGTCAGTGACTATAATTTAAATAAGGTCGAACTTAGTGTCAGTGCCAATCCATGAGAGGTAGGGCTGTCAGCCTTCAACATAAGCAGGCCGGGCCAAGGGAGAAAGAGGTTACGGGAGAAAGAGGTTACGGGTTGCTGATTTAGATGGATGAGCTCGCAACTGAATATACACAGGGGCGAAGTTTCGGACGTGTGGAAAACGAAAGTAGAGAAGATGAAATGAGAAAGTCAATTCAAGAGATGAAGCAGGAGATTAAGAATGAAATCAAACTTTTGAGATAAAGTTTAGAAGCTCAGAAACAACACTCAAATTTTAGCAGGATTATATTGATGATGTTTTTAGTATTTGTTGCATATGTATGGGGATCAAATTATAGCCATCCCTATTAGATTTTTTTTTTTTTTTTTTTTTTTTGGAGATGTCCATACGCACATGTGTATTATCTCTAATATAACCATTTTCAAGTGCGTTCACAGATCATGACTATTTTTGTCATCTTTGTAAGATAAAATGTGAAATGAGTAGTAGTTAATGAAGTAAGCTACTTGACTGTGTTTGTTTTTCTGGATCTTGTTTTAGAGATTCTCTGCATAAAAAAAAAAAAAAAAAAATAGAGAGATTAAAACAATGGAAATGACAAAAGAAGTGAATAGTTGAGAAAACATTTTGTAAGAATGACTTCATTTTGTATAGAGAGATTAAGAGACAGCCTACTCATTTTGTAAGAATGGCTTCATTCTAGTGATAATGAAGTTTAAATACATTGGTTGCAGTAGAGTGCTTTCAATGTCTTTCATATTGGAGAATTCCAGCTTTTAGTTTCAGCAGTATTTTGCGACTGAGTTGGTAAAGTGCGCGAGTAGAAAAGGGATCAAACATGCTCGTTCCATACCCCAAAAAATCAGATTTGAAGTCCAGAATATGGGCTTTGAAAACCCCAAATTTCATCCAAAAATACCCTTGGGAAGTGGGTCAACCACTGCCTCAAAAAGGGGTACTCAGCAAGGTTTCTGCAGGTTTTTTTCAACTGAGTTGAAAAAGTGCGAGAGTAGAAAACGGATCAAACGCGCTCGTTCCATACCCAAAAAAAGCAGATTTGAAGTCCGGAATATGTGCTTTGAAAACCCCAAATTTCATCCGAAAATACCCTCGGGAAGTGGGTCAACCACTGCCTCAAAAAGGGGTACTCAGCAAGGTTTCTGCAGGTTTTTTCTGACTGAGTTGAAAAAGTGCGCGAGTAGAAAATGGATCAAACGCGCTCGTTCCATACCCCAAAAAAGAAGATTTGAAGTCCGGAATATGTGCTTTGAAAACTTTTTTCATACTGAGTTCAAAAAGGGGTAAACGTGCGCGAGTAGAAAATGGATCAAACGCGCTCGTTCCATACCCAAAAAAAGCAGATTTGAAGTCCGGAATATGTGCTTTGAAAACCCCAAATTTCATCCGAAAATACCCTCGGAAGTGGGTCAACCAATGCCTCAAAAAGGGATACTCAGCAAGGTTTCTGCAGGTTTTCTGCACACATTTCCAAAATCTGCATAAAGGCACTAGAATAAGAAAAAAAGAAATCCATTCATTCATTACACAATATTGTTCATCAACCTATCAATTTCTTTCATATAGTCTATAAACACAATTCCTTCACACAGCTATACCCAACATTCTGCACACATTTCCAATGTCTGCATGAAGGCACTGGAATAAGAACGAAAGAAATCCATTCATTCATTACACAATATTGTTCATCAACCTATCAAGCTCTTTCATATAGTCTACAAACACAATTCCTGCACACAGCTATAACCAACATTCTGCACACATTTCCAATGTCTGCATGAAGGCACTAGAATAAGAAAGAAAGAAATCCATTCATTCATTACATAATATTGTTCATCAATCTATCAATCTCTTTCATATAGTCTACAAACACAATTCCTACACACAGCTATAACCAACATTCTGCACACATTTCCAATGTCTGCATGAAGGCACTAGAATAAGAAAGAAAGAAATCCATTCATTCATTACACAATATTGTTCATCAACCTATCAATCTCAGACATAAAACTACATAAACAAAATTCCTGCTTCAGTGTGAATCTTCATCAACATCAAAAGGAACAAAAGGTGGGCATAACAAAGAAGATGATGGGAGTCTTGATGGCTTCTCTGCATAATGTCTTCATGGCTTCTTTCTCTGCATAAATATAGAATCGCACCTTATCTGCATTATAGTAATTAAGCTGCAATAGACATGCAACTTGTGCTAAGTTATGGAGGGAAAGGGCTTATGAAAACATAAACATCAACATTCGTCATCATAAAATTCTTAAAAGTAAGAAATAAATTATTTACCTGTATCATCATCAGAGCTTTCTCTACCTCCCAAGTTAGAATCTGGCTTCTTCCATGGATCATCCACAACTAACCTGAAATATTTTTTTATAATAGTTTTATATGAATCATGGAAGATAAAAAGAAAACTCACATTAAATCGTTTACATGTTCAATAACATCGGACAATTTCGCTTGTCATGTGATACACCGCGCTTGTTACAACCCTTACAAAGACGCCCTTTTATTGCATTTTCCTTCGATGATTTAAGTTTCTTCGCGCGTCCTTTCGTTACAACATGCGCCGGCTCATGGTATTCAACAATATTACTATCCACAAGTCCATTCCCTTTATCAATGCTTGTTTTTGATGGGTCGTTTAATGTCAGCTGCCTTAATTTCATTTCCAAATCCTTATGACCACTGATTAAAAAATCGAATCCTTCTCTAGATTGACTAGCTATGTCAATTAGTCCTGCAAACATACATGACAAGTGACTATGTCGAGCAAAGCATTGGTTAACACCGACAGATCCACCCGATTCAACATCTACAAATGAATCTTTTCTAACACCCTTCGTCCATCACTTCAAAATGTAACGTTCGGGTAAAAATAGTATAGAACATCTCTTCAAGACACACAAAATGTGGCAACAAGGGATGCCTTCAAATTCAAACTTCTTGCAAGAACAATATGCATGCTTCTCATCTTTTTTCCATAAGACATCTCTATCAATTTGCTTCTCATCGGAATAATTTTTCACGACGAACTTACAGGTAACATCATCCTCATAAACAATAACTTCTGCAACTGACATGGTGGTGAATAACTCATCTTGAAACTTATAAAATAAGTTCCTTGTATATACTTCAGCCATTTGCTTTTCCATTGTGAACATGTCTTCATTTTAGGCCTCCCATTGCTATTCTCAAAATCCTCTTTCTTTTCAAGATACTTTAGACGTTCAACCCCGACGTCAAAACGCAATATGAAATCAAGGAGGGAATTCTTGTATTCTACATACTACTTTACAAATGCATTCATGCTTTCACTTCTTTGAGTGGTTGACATGCCACCAAAAAAACTTTCCTTTAAATATGCCGAAACCCATATATGACGAATCTTAAATATAGCCGCCAACCAATCATTATCCATAAGCTTATTGTCTGTTTTTGATCTGATTCCAAAAACTCACGAATTGATCAGTAGTATCAGAGTTATGAATACATTTTTTTATCTGCTCTATTAAACCCTCATTGTGAATATGAACCCCTCCTACATTCGTAGGCAACTTATCCGAAATGTGCCATAGGCAATAACGATGAACAGTATTTGTCATGACATTCTTTATAGCTTTTGTCATTGCTAGATTACATTCTTTATGAATACAACTTTCCCAGCTTTGCCTCTATTACTAGATTCTTTTCTTATACTAAATCCTGCTAGTTTTCCATATGCGTTGTAAAAGTTATATGCCTCATCTAAATCATCAAAATGCATGCCCAATCTTGGTGTCATGGCTTCATCCACAATCGGGTAATGAACAACTGGTGATGAGGAGGTCATATCCATATGCAATCTAGATCACAAATAATTAAAACAGATTCATCAATAACAAACCCAAATAATAGGTTCTAAAACCATGACTACTCCATGACATGCAAAGGAGAAACTTGGATTTAGCCACAAATGAGAAAACAAGTTCTCTATATGCTGATTATTTTACTAAAATCTATCCTACCATTTGAGATAGATTAAAAAATTTTAAGCCTGAATTTTAATACACACCAAATCTGAGAGAGACGATCATTGCAGAATTCAACTTGGTGGCTGGCGAACTATTATACCCAAAAAATACCAAGATTCATTCATTCATGCCCAAGCAATTCACATATCTAATACCACGTGGGCACATGAATCCAATTTTTTCATACCAAATCTTTCATACCAGTCCATCCTAAGAAGCCAAATCCCCCCGAAATGCTGCAGTTTTTTAGATCATAGTGGAAATTAATGGAAGCAACATAGTACCTTGAATTGGGGATATGGGGATTTGGCAACGAGCATATATTCAGTGGTCACCCAATACTCAAGGGGACAAAGACCATCAAGGCTCTGTAGGTTAGAAACCATCCATCAATATTCAATAGTGCAACTCCAGACCAAAGAGAGAATTTTGAAAAACATAATTCAAAAACAATTTTTGACCAAATACAAGGGGTTTTGTAAAGACACTACTATTTATCCACTTGAAACCTAAATAAAAAGAGGATTAACAAAAAAAAATAAAAAATTGCAAGAGAATTTAACCACTCCTGCTGATAGAAGACGCCAAACAAGGGCAGCAAACAGATTTCTAGAGTTCCGATCTTTAAAAATTTGCATGTGCGTGATTGACTAAAAAAGCAAAAGTAGGGTTCCAAAAGATCGGAACAAAACAGCAACAAATTGAAATAATTAGTAACAAATCAGTTACAATCGACACAAAAGCAGAGTATTTGTAAGATCGAACGCAACAGTAAGGTCGAGAAGAGAAGACGAGCTAGGGTTACAAAAGAGAGGGATTTTCCAAGATATCCTCACATGAACTGTAATGACAAAAAAAATGAGCAAACGGAATGCTTACCTCTTGAGAAACGTGGGAGAGGAGGGAGAGGAGCAGCAATCGCAGCACAGGGATGAGGGAGCAATCGAAGCAGGGCGTGGGAGAGACAGGGAGTGGGAGAAGCGCAGATCGCAACACAGAGAGGGAGAGATCGCAGCACAGACGACACGACAGTAGCAGGGTAGCAATCACCAGAGGAACAGGGAAACAAGATTTGCAGCACAGCAGTGGGAGAGAGTAATCGCGAAGCAGAGAGCTCAACACAGAGCGCTGCTGGGCTGGAGAGGCGACGACGTTGAAAGAGATCGTAGCGCAACGCAGTGGAAAGAGATGGTAACTCAACACAGAGCGCTGTTGGGTTGGAGAGGCGACGACGTTGATGGCGCTATTCAGAGATGGGAGAGAGAAGCGATGGGAGGGCGAGAGCAGCTGACGGGCGAGAGCAGCTGGCGACGTTGATGGCGTTGTTCAAGAATGACGGAATGGAAGGGGGGGGAAATGAATTTTCTGGCGGGCTGAAGGGCGTCAAATGCTTTTGACCCAAACGAATGCCTCTTTCAGTCTTTCGTTTTTAATCCCACACGTTCTATTCACATGCCTACAGCTGAGGCTCTCCTCAACTGCAGTTGAGGAGAGCCCTCCTCATAAATATATATATATATATATATATATATGCTCAAATGAAGTCAATCCACTTGTAGCAGTTGGTATAAGGCACCTTATCTTCCACAAAAACAACTAGGGATCACTCACTGGCTATAATGTTGCTGGCCAGGGACTTGTGTGCACGTGGGGTGTGTGAGCACTAACCTTTCCAAAAAAATTAAAAAAAAAGAAGAAAAAGAAAAAGCAAAAAGCTCAATTAAACCCCCATTCAGAGAAGTGTATGTGAATCATTAATGAGTTGTTTATATAAAAATCATATAAGAATTAAATGAAAATCGTATAAGATTCATAGAAAAAGAATTAACATAAGAATCCACATAAGAATCACGTTCAAATAAACCCACATATATAATCAAATAAATCCATACACACACAACCCATTGACTTCTTAGGAAAAGCCAAAGCCCTCATTTTGCGGGCCTTTTGAGGGCCGGGCCAAGCTGGGTACCCTTGTAGGAGAGCCCGACTACCAGTCTTAATAAAAGAGTTAATTAGGTGGTTGGGTTGATGTTATGTACTAAATTTTTTACCACTAGTAAGAACCACGAGATATCTCTCACTGCTTACGTGAGTGGTAACCATTTTAGCATGTGGGACCCACCTATCATCAATCCAACCGAAGCTGTGAGAGGTACTTCTTTGCAAACCTAGGCCATGTTTTGCTTTTTACACATACCCAGCCCTCATCAAGATCTTTCAATTCTCCCTTTCCTTCAACCAGGCCCTATAAAGTCATGTCACCGTATGACCAGATCATCACCAATCTCTTATGACGGTACCACAGTTTTTATGCAGGATTTTCAATTCCGACCTCCCACAAACAAGGATTTCCCCTTCAATGAAAGGTAGGGACCAAAAATCTCACACTATACCCGTGCGGTGCATCCAGGTCCTCTATATGGATATCATGGACTTGGAACCGAACCTGAGTTTTATTCAGGTCAGTGACCCAATCCTGGACCCAAATTATAAAACAGGTCCAAATACTGGGTCGGCTCCCAGTTTTTAATTTTGGGTCCTCTAGGTATTCAAGAGGATTCATTTTCATCTCTACCTTCAGCACCATTCTAAACTACAAATATGCTCATTTCCCTTTCTTGTCTTCCAACTGAACTGAGCATGCACTTTGGACTAATTATGAGACAACCACCTTGTTTGCTACCGTTTGAAAGATTAAAATGTCAAAACCTTTGCTATATATATGCTTACGAAATGAACAAACAATTGCTTGCAATCTATTTGGCAATCTATTTGGGCACTTGGAACTATCAGGCTCTTGCCCATTGGTCGTTGATACATCTTCTAGAAACACATCTTACTTCCAGTTATGTTGACTTATGGTCAGAAATCCCTCTCTAATCAATTAAGAGAGTTGGAATGAGGTAAAATTTTCTCGAATGTAATTTCAAATGATTTTAGCCTCATTTAAAATAATTTCAGATGTCATTTTCTTCCTGAAATGACACCTTTAAATGGGTGAAGCACCAGAATGTTTCATTTCAGTTGGAAACTGCCTACCAAGTACTTAATTTACAATTAAGATGTATGACTGTCACTTTCCTCTTCTCTATTTGCCATCATCAGTTTTTCGCTCTGAAATTTTTATTGGGTAGGTGTCACTTGTGGGCATCTGTCATTTTCACCCTTCTCATTGTCGGTGCCTGTTGGTAAGTAAATCATCCATCATTTGTATTTTCCTTCTCATTGTTGTTGGTAGGTAAGTTTTTGACATGATCAGGGCTGCCAAATCACCAACACCCACATTACACAACCATTACATTATACCATAAGAATCTGAATATATGTTGTTTCATTATTAAAATCCTTGTTTTGGTTGTGGAATGTCTGCTTGTGATAGGACAAAGTGCCCCCATAAGAGTCAATTTTATTAGGCAAGAGTTGACAAAGATATTTTTTCATCAATTGTTTCTAATTTCAACTAAATCACTGTGACCTAAGCTGAAAGGAAAGAAATGTGGAGAATCGATCTTGCTTCGTCATCGTGCCTTTGTTTTCCTTAGTGATTTCCATTCAGATCAAGCTTGCCACTAAGTGGATTTACATGACATAGTCATTTTCTATCTTGCAGCACTAGTGGGGGTCCACAATCTGTGACTGAGACATGCACCACGTAATGGTGCTCCCCACTTGCACCTCTCCTGATTGAAATTTGGTTTGTCTTTGCTCTTGATTTAACATGAAATGGGGCCTCTGGTACAGGCCAAAAACAAAGAAGAAATGGTGTGTGACTGTTGTCACTTAAGTTTTAGAACTCTTTTGCAACAGTAGGGACAAGCCCAATGGGTGGAAGATCACTTTACAGTACTCCATATCCAATATTTTAGCATCTGTATCAAGATATAGGACCTATTATTGTGCAGTTGGAAGACACCTATTAAAGCAGATATGGAGAGCTCTATGATCTAATCTTTAAATATCAACCAGAATATGGGGAATGCAAAATCAGACACAGTCGAATGACAAGCTCTGAGTTGCATCAAGAGAAGTGGCTTTGTGTGGGGGGTCCAGGTTGATCCTGATTGGGTTTTGTTTGGCATTTCTAACCTGTTTAATAAATGGATTGGGTTCAGAGGAAATTTTTGGCTTTACTAATAAATGGGTTGGTTTCGGAATAAATCCATCCTCTTCATTTAACCTACCAACCTAACCCAGCCTAACCAGTTGCACCTTGGCCCACAAATGCAACCCCAACCTTATTAATAAATATTGAAGCACTTTTAACTTTTAGGTTGTGAGTTGACATTTTCAATTACCTGGGTCAGGTTCGGTTAGCGGCTTAAGTCAGGATTTGGATTCCTTAATTTGCCCATCAAAGTGTCAATGACCATGACGAAAAACTATGATTTTAAAAGGAAAACAAAACTTTTTATATCCATGGAACGGCTTTCTTTTCATTTACTAAATATAGATTAATCATAATTATTATACTTCAGCAAATTGTTGATATTAGAATTAATGAATAATTTGTCAATACTTCAGTAAACCCGCCCCTGGATATGGTGCGGGACTTGGGTGAGTGTGTGTGGGAGTGGGTACGTAGTTACTTACTTTTCCAAAAATTGGCCAAAAAAAGCAGGATGGATTTGTTCGGGAGCAGTCAAAACTGTACTCTAATCCAAAATCCATTAAATCGACTAACAAACGGCCCAAACCCATTAGCAATTGGGTTGGGTCACCTGCTAAACTTGAATAGTGATATCTCATTACCTCATAACTGATTCAATAAACCATTCTTATCTACACCTGTACAACTACCAACATTCTTTAATTCTCCATATAAAAGGGAACCCAAGAAGAATTTGAGGAAGAGAGGATCTGGAATCGAGTAGCACATCAATCAAATCATGCATTTGGAGTTTCAATTGCAAGATGCTTAAAGAGCATATGGGAGTTTTAACACAAGAATAACAACTTGGCCACTGTTTCATTTTTTGGAAATGGAACCACAGAATCAATCTAACCTTTTTTTTTTAGTTGAAGAAACGATGTCGGCCAGGGAGACGCATATCTTTCGGTGCAATGTTTTCTAGTTATTCGAACCAGCTCTTTCGCTCTCATGAATTGGACCCCAATATCACATATCAGTTTGCTCTTTGCAGCAAAACATCTGA
Source organism: Camphora micrantha (assembly GCA_003546025.1). Taxonomy (NCBI): domain Eukaryota; kingdom Viridiplantae; phylum Streptophyta; class Magnoliopsida; order Laurales; family Lauraceae; genus Camphora; species Camphora micrantha. The sequence continues at coordinate 26,487,363 of QPKB01000003.1, read as the reverse complement.
TTAACTAAGAGATATTAATAGTTATTTAGATGCGCCACTCACAAATATTTGAAATCTTTTGAAAGTATTTTGACATTTCTTTCCAATTTGGTGAAAGAAAATTAGCCAGCCATGATGCTGGTAAATCAAATTCTAGAAAAATTATGATCTTATTTACAACTTCACCTTATATCCATCACGCTTTACCTCTTCAATATTCCGATGCTGGAACGCATTTTACTATGGATTTCTAAGAACTCAATTCCATGCAAACTAATCCCAATGGGTAGTTCAGTTGGCCTAAGATTATAGTGTGCATCTGGAGGTTGTAGGTTCGAAACTGCGCTACTACACTGGGACTACAGGGGAGTTTACCAAGCTTCCTTTTGGACCCGAAGGGATTAGTCCAGCCCAAAGAGTTGGAACCCTCCGATAGCAAAAAAAAAAAAGAAAAAAGAAAAAGTTTCTATGCAAACAAACAATCAGGCCTATGAGATTTTGGATAATTTCCTAACATGCAAGGTCCGGTTATTTATTTATTTATTTTTATTTGCTAGTTTGTGAGATCGGTACAAGATATATGAAATTATCTATCGGCCCGCAGATCCCTTGGCAGGTGTATGAGATTCATAGTTATTAATTTCGCTTTGCTTCAATTGAAATGTCCAAGATTTTTGGTTTTGGTCGTGAAGCCGAAACGAAACGCGTGACGTAACTTTTTGGTTTGACTTTCTGCCGAAATTGATCAAAATATCCAAAATTCCCAAAATGGCCGAAATGTTTTGGAAAATATTTCCAAACTTCAATTTTGAAGGTTTGTTAACTCTTATGATTAAGAAAACTTTGTTTAAACTTTATAACGGTAAGAATATGCTTAAATTTTATATTTATATATAATGAACTAAATGCATAAATTATATTTTATATTTTATTCTTTACTTTCTCTAGCAGTATATTCTGGTTTTATTTATTTCTCCGAAACTTAACTTCAAAATATTTTATTGAAATTTCGAGTCGGCCGAAAACATTTAATATTGGAGGCTAGATCAAAATGGAGTTCGAAATGAAATTAACAACTATATCAAGAAGGGACGCCGTTACCACTAGGTAGGGTCCAGTTAATTTGGTGACCTTGATTTTTAGTTTGAACATCGCATCATTCATGTAATCCTAGCTGCTCTTTTACCGTTAAAAAAAAAAAAAAAAAATCCTAGCTCCTCAGCTTATGGACTTTATTTTATAAATCATCGTGCCGAAATTTGTTGGTTGACTTGTGTGTAAATAAGTCAGGTTCGGGTTGTGGTCTTAAGATCTGATTAATATATAATTGGGCTGGGTCCGGATTTACCCTTTAACTCTCATGGCCTCAACCTGGCCCAAACTCAACCTAACCTGATCCTTTTGCCACACCTAGCTGCTTGTCCCTCTCCTTTCTTTGAGAAAGTTAGGTGCAGAATAAATGGTTGGGGTCCAACAAATGCCACTTTTAAGCCAACCCGTTCAAAGCAAAGGTACGTGAAGGTGGCTTTTACCTCCATGGTTATCCCAATCCCACAAATGTCCAAACAATATTCTGGCCATTTTTGTATTTGTTGGCCTAAAGTGGGCTCTGGAATTGAATCCCAAGGACCCAAATAAGCACTTGATATCCATACTACAGAAGTCTGTTTTGCATTTGAGTCATGTTTATTTGTCAAAGAAGTACATGACAGATGAGCCACAACCCAAAATCGATACACAAGATGGGTCACGGGGTCAAAATAGAACCAGAAGAAACTAACACAAGTGACTGCAAGAGAAGGACTTTTCATGAGGTTGAAAGAGGATAATGACTTTTTTAATGTGGTTGCATGTACTTTCTATCGTAGAGGATTCACTCATTCTCATGTACGATGCTATCCTTGGTTAGGATTTTCCATGAAGAAGATTTACTGTACTCCAAGAATGACAAACATCCATTTAGCTATGGATTTACAGCTACTACATCCAACTGATTATAATTTTCTCAAATTTCTCACAATCCATGATGAAATTAGGCCCCAATATCCAAACCTATGGTCGCTTTTGGCCTTCTACAGATGATAAACGATTCAGATTCTCATTTTGGGTCCCACAAGTTCTTAAAAATGATTTTAAGGTGTAATTCCTTTTGCAAAAAAACTCAAAATATATCATGAATCAACGGTTGAAAATTGATCCACTAAACATTTTGGATATTTTAAACATGATTAATGGTTTGGCAGGTTGTAATTGTGGCACCCATAAGGTAGGGTTCTAAAGCAAAAATGGTAACCACTAAGTTACCGTTGATGCACTGCTCATCCAAACATCAGTGCACTGTTCATCCGAATATCGAGTGTGGATGATGAACATTCATCTTAGCCTTTTTTCCCCGTTTTCTCACAATCCATAACGAGTAAGGTTTCCAAATTTTTCTCCATAGCTATTTTAGGCCTTCTAAAGAGATGGAATGGTTTTGAATTTCACAAACGGGCCCACAAAAATCTAGAAAATAATGATGCAATGGTTTGGACATTTTTGTGCAAATATCTCAAAATATGATGAGGAATCAACGACTGGTATTTGACTACATAATTATTTTAGACATTCTTAACATGATTAACGTTTCGAATTTTGATTGTAGGATCCAAGATGTAGGTTTCTAGAGGGAAAAAAAAAAAAAAAAAAAGAACTGTAACCTCAAAGGTATTGTCCCAAGTATAGTATGAGCACCTTTTTGAGTTGTCTAGGCAAATGCGATTATTCGTAAAATAGGACATGGGAGATAGGATCTGGGAAATCCTCTATAACGTTCATTTTTTTGATATTTTCAGAAACCCTCTTGTAAGATTTGACTTTTGCAAAAGGTGGGTTTTCCTCATTTCAATGAAAACCATAGAGGAATCCCCAACTTGGATGGTACCAAATGTGCCTTACAGCTTTTTATTTATGTGTGAACCAAACCAGAAAAAGCAATCTAATAAATCGGAATGCGCAGTTAGGCTTGTCTTATGAGGAATTTTTTTTTTATTTTTATTTTTAGTTTCCAACCTTTTGGATTAGTGGGTGGAATGGTTTCCTTCTAAAAATGTGAGTTGCTCATTTTGATTATGTTATTTTCGAAAAGAACTTGGTGATGCCTCCATGTTATGAGGGCAATCTTTTATGATCTTCTTATTCTCAAGTATATGCACAAAACTAGAATTTTAATATTAAATAGAAAGATACTATGTCACTTTCACTGAAAACCTATTTCCTATCCACAAATCTATCCCAAGCTTTTTTTTATATATCACAGCTTTCTGTATGACCCTCTTATCTTGACTCTATTCTTTTTTTTTTTTTTTTTTTCCATCTTTGGCAGTACTCAACTCATGCAGTTTGATGCCCCCACTTTTATTAAAGGGTGTTTAAGTCAGTATCCAGCTAAGCTTGAGTCAGAGAACTGAAAAATATCTTTTTGCTTCTCTCTTTTCTCAACTGAAAAATATCCTATTCTTATATTAAAAGAGGATCTAGAAAACTAGCTGGGAGTTTAATTAAAAAAAATGCCCCATTTAGTAGGACCCACTGGTTTATGTGACAACCATGAAATGCTATTGGATTGAAAGATATGGATAAAGCCTACTTATATTTAAGACTTAAACTCTATTAGATTATCCTAACACCTTGATCTATAGCCCTAAAATTTAATGGTTTTCGAGGCATCATTTTCTTAGAATTCTAATTCAACGGTGAGGAAAATCTAAATGAGTATCAAATGAGGAGTTTTTGAGAACTTCTCATATTAAATATTGTGAAATATCTTGACACCATTTTTAAATTTTTTTTTTTATTAATTGGAGTAGACCATTTCTAATGATTTAGAAACTCAACCAATAAAACATGACACTATATCTTGTTCTCCATGTGTCGTAATTGATAGAACCACATAATAAAGTTCTTTTGTTTATTTTTTACTTTTCTATTATTATGAAGTTAAGTACTCATACACCCACACGTACTCAACTATGAAGTTAAGTACTCGTACACCTACACATGCTCAACCAAATCTCTTACCATGAGAACTACAGTTTAAGATTGATTTAGGATTTTTTTGTGAATGGAAGGTGCCTTCACTAACTTAGCTGCCAGTAGATTGACATGAAGTCTTTTCCTCGTATAATTCTTTTTCACAAAAAACCTTTTATTATGAATATAAAATGGATGGACAACCTACCATTGATGCTTATCCTAAATCTGATGTAAATCATCTTTATCCTCATTGTAATCCTTTTGCCTAAATATGTTTGGGGTTAAGCTAGGAATCTGATGCAAAAAGTCAGTATCAGGATTCCAACATCCAATTACGAGTAGCCCAAAAGTCAGCCGACCACTGGGATGTAAGTGGGGATCTGCATCTGATGTCACTGATTCTGCCACGTGGCATAATGAGATTCCAGTATTAAAGGGGGGTTACCACATCACACATAATATAGTAAGCATGAAATGTCGAAAATGCCCTTGGCTAGTACATGCATCTTTCTGTCCAGTTATCACAGTCACTCTTTCCTTTTCCAATGACTACGCTGCATGAGGTAACGGTCAGTTGGTATTTGCACCGTTACATTTAATGGGGGTTTCGGGTATGCGGGCTGTAACGGATCGGTCCATGAAGGAAAGCTTGTTAGCCTTAGCTTTCTCTGCTTCAATGTCAATGGCCTCAATGTCTTCGATCATGTGGGCATTTCCGTCAATGCATTTTAATGGGTCAGGTCCTGGTATCACTGCAGTGGCATCCTTCTCTTTGTATTCTCTGTATTTGCCCCATAAGACTTGAGTAAAGGCCTGCAACAATCAAGATGGCTCCAAGAACACTGCAACCAGAAGTGGAAAATATGAGTTGTTGGTTAGATAGAAATGCAATCACAAGAAAAAAGAAAAGAAAAGTTTGGCTAGAATCGGGGTTTTCCTGTTGCTTATGTGATGGAAAAGTTTGCCACAGTAGAATAAAAGTGGAAGTTTGTTTTGTTTGGAAATGACAGTGTCAAAGGGGTACCCATCAGGCTCCAAGAATAAAAATGCTCCTTGGCCTGACTTTTGGGACCGATCCGTGGACCGGTCCCAAAAGTCAGGCCAAATAGCAGGACTCTGTTAATAACATTAATTAAGATCTTTTATTTGGTGATTTAATTGGGTCAGTGTAAAAAGGACTTAACCCCCCAAGTGTTCTTCTTTCCTACTTCCTTTTTTCCTAAGGTGTTTTCTTGGTAGGTCATGGGTATTCTTGTTTCTTCCATTTTATTTTTGAAATCATAAGATCATATATGTATGTGGGTGTTATATGTTAATCTTAGGGAGATATGAAATGGGTCAGAGCTAATATGAAATTACCCTCCTAAATAGATCCTTTCAGCAAGGATGAGGGATCCCATGATGGCCACTATGATCATCATCAGAGGGCTGAAGGCAGTGACAAAGACAGGTCCCCTTTTTTGCATCACAATGCCTTGCACATAGTAAGCAATGCTAGAGGAGACAATACCCTGCACATGTGAATGGAACATTAATGTCATATCAATATGCACGAGAGAGAGAGAGAGAGAGAGAGAGAGAGAGAGAGAGAGAGTTACAGCATAGGCTGCTGCAAGGAGGTTCATATCCCAGCCAATGGTCCACACAGAAGTCTTGTGCTCCATGACAAAGGTGAGAGCAATAGATTGTAGAGTGCCCACAAAGCATATCAAGGATGTGAGGGAGAGGTGAGCCGAGTATGTCCTCATTGTTATTGCCTGTGCATGCAACACCAAAACTCAATTCAAACTCAAAGAGAAAACTCTTCATATCTTATCTAAGAAAAACCAGTAAGAGGACACTACCAGCCACCAGCCAAGCAGAATAAATAAATCCAATATGAAGATTCCAACCGAAAAAAGAACTAGAAAAAAGCATCCCAGAAAAAGTTATTTTGCTATTTTAATATGTAGTGGAATGAAAACCAAATGAAAGTGGCATGAAATGAAAAACCCACCCATATGGATAGAATAAGATTTTTCTTTCTTAAATAGGAGAAATTGGTTTTCTTTTTTTGTTCTGTTTTGTTTACCTGTAAGATGAAGAAAGATGCCCAAGCAAGGGTAGCCATGATAAGAAGAATACAGCCCTTGAGCCAGTCCTTGTCTGTCGCACCTGTGGTGTTGGTCACATAGGATTCACGGGGGTGAACATATTTGGACCACACCATCTCCACAATTGGTCCCTTGTACAAGGTCATAAACATAGCCCCTGCCACTGTTACTAGAGTTCCCAGCACCTTAGCCTGGCACCTTACCTTCTTTATGTCTAGTTTCTCCATCCTAATTTCATAACCACAGCCAAATAAAACAAAATTTTAAAAAACTTATACAATATAAGTCAACCCATAGAATAAGGCTTTGATGACGACTACGATGACATTTACATACCTGCATATGATGGCCATGACAAACGTCATGGCCGGTAACATGTTGCTCATGGCACATGAGAAAGTCGGAGAGGTGAATTTCAGCCCCGCGTAGTAGAAGTTCTGATCAATCACAGGCCTGCCAACGATAATAGTTTGTCAAAAGTAAGCCAGTTTTTCCTTAAAGAAATAATTGCCATTTTCTTTGATATAATGCATGATGCAAAGTTTCTACTCACCCAAGAAGACCTAAGACGAATATTTGCATGAAAATCCGAAATGTAATCTTGGGTCGCACTTTCCTGTCAACATAAAGAAAAGGGGGCATAGGTGTATTAGATTCCTTATAAAAAATCAATTGTGAGACTCATAATTCCCTTTAATATTTGGATAAAGTTATAATTGACCTCTCGAGGATGATGGCAAAAGGAGCGATGACAGCGGTGGCAAAGGCATGGCGATAGACGACAAGCACATAGTGGCTCATCCCTCTATTGAGGGAGACCTTGGTGATGATGTTCATGCCAGCATAGCCGAATTGGAGGGAGATCATGGCGATGTAGGGCTTGCATTTCTGGATGAACTTGTTGAAGGATCCTTGGCTTTCCATTTTTGGCTGTGATTCACCAAAAATTTCACTAGGCCAAGGCAACCAGATACTCTTAAGAAAAGAGCACTTGGGAAAGGAAACAATGAAAGAGGAGAAGAAGAACCAAATGGTTGTGTGTTTCTCCTAAGGAAAAGATGGCAACCTCTACACATATTTATACCCGTTGGCAACCTCTGTCCAAATACCAAGTCTTTTTTTCTCTTCTTCTATTTTAAAGGTCTTTATCATCAAGGGAAGACTACTTGAAATTGTGGTCTGTGGGACCTTCACATTAAGAGGGTTCATTTTGTATATATCACACTGTTAAATTAGGACTACATTATTATTTTGATTTCAGTTGTTAAATGGGGGCTGTGTTTTAATAAAAGCAGGAAGCTTTCTTTATCTTGATACAATTATTTTAAGTTAAAGTGAAATAGCTTCCCTTCAGTGGAGACAAATATCGAAAGTTTAAAGTATGCAATGTGTGAATTAAAACAGAGTTTTTTTTTTTTTTTTCTCTCTACTTCCTCCTTTTTTACATGAAGGACTATGCAAATTCTCTTTACTTGACCCAATAGACAATGCCTTTTGCAATGGTTTTTTGTGTTCTCTCTCTTAGTGAGAGTACTTCTTTGCAACTCTTTAACTCTTTTATGAAAACAAACTGGAGGTGATCTGATCATTTGATCTTGACTAGTATTAGGAGATATTAACATTTAGCATTGCCCTTGTGTGGATTTTTGATGCACGAAACATAAAATCTAACCTATCTAATTGTCATACTTTTCTGGTTGACTACAATGCTATCAGCCTTTTTACCTTCGGAGTCCATCAGAGGGCCTTTCAATTGCATGCAAAAGAGTTGTTTTTCCATGTTCTCATGGTTTATGTAGAAAAGTGAAGGGGTGGAAGAGGGTGAGAGACAGAGGATGAAGGCAAAGGTCTAAAGCCAAAAAGAAAATGAGTGAAGTTCATTTGCCAAAACTAATTACAGGCAAACTTAATTACAAGTAATTAAGATCTACAAATCAAACTTTGTACAAAAAACCAGGTTGTGACAATCCAGCAGTGCCAAAAGGGAAGGCCGTCAACATTTCTATCCCATTTGAAAGAAATTTTTTGATGATCACTTGCATACATCCTTCATTTTCTTTTCCTGGTCCACCTCTTAGATATTCAACTATCTTGCAACAAGACGCCAAATATTATGGAAATAATCATAAGATTTATAGATTTTTTGCCTATCATATAGCCCTAAAGCTGCTACCAGTGGTCCACAGATCAATCATTCATTTTCCTTTTTAAGGCCACGGTCTAAAAATGCAGGATCTAGATTAATTGAAACAAGATTTATAATCCTAATGACATTTATACCATTTGGTGATTTATGAATCTCTATTTGAAATTCGGAAAACTTTAGAGACTATTTTGATATTTCTCCTTTCTTCACCTTCTTATTTTTTCCTCATCCAAAATTGCCCTTGAGCCATGCTCCTAGCTACTTGTATGCATAAAATTTGCAAGTGCATAAATCCCATTTGAGTCTGGAGCTCTTGAGTGTCTACGATACTCCTTCCTCTAAGTAGAATGTTAGAACTCCACCATAGGTGCTCACCTATTGATAATTCGAACTGTTCAGAAAGATTTTCCTCCCCTCTAATGATATGTCCTCAATGTCTACTTCAATAAGATTATGTCATACCTTAAGATTTTGCACGAGTCATTTCATTTCACTCATAGTTGATTCATAGTCCATCTTGTCACTTGTAAATTCCTTGATTAAAATAACCAAAACGAATGAAGTGCTATCAAGTATTCTACACACCAACCTGTTGATTGGATAAATGCAATAGCAAGTGAGTTTTTTTCTGGAAAATATCAGAGTTTGGACCTTGGTGGTTAATCTGATAAATGAAATGCTTGGCATTGCGGGTTGTTTTTTTCGTTTTCTGTTTCTTTTTCTTTTTCTTTTTGTTGAGAGGCTTGGCATTGAGGTTAGTGACAGCTGAACTGCTCAAACCCCCTATCTCCTTGTGTTAGCTCTATGCCGAATTTAGAGCTGAGCCCGCATAAGATTAAACATATGTAGATTATATAACCAAAATGCAAAGAACTCCCTATGCTTTGGATAGTGGAACCAACTTTCAGTAGAGTGAGATTTCCAGAGAGATCATGGGATACCGATTCCGACCAGGGTTTTTTCTTTTCTTTTCTTTTCTTTTCTCTTCTTTTCTTTTCTTTTTCCGTATTGGACTACTAGTCAGTAGTGATAGCTTTTAACTTGATAAACCTGGCATGGTTGAGTGGTGCAAATGCATTGCGTTGGCGATTTCAGAGCAGTTTGGAATTAAAGATTGAGCTCAAGTAAAAGATAAATGAGGATGAACACACAGAAATGTATCAAATGAGTGCTGCATTTTTAGAGTGTTTAATAGGATGTGGGTTCTATGTAGCAGCAATGATCAGATCAGGTGTTAGGGTATAGGAGTGATGGGACTCCGACTCAAAGCCAGTGGTGGTCGAAAAGGTGTGACATTGGCAAATGATTATACGGCACCCAAAATGTAGGGAAGATTGTGCAAATCTCCTGCCAGTGCCACGACGTCGCTTTACAAGGTGACTGAGGCCTTCATGCCTACACTTTGATGGAATCCGAATGGATCCCCTGTCTCGCGTATGTTACCGACTTGAACCTTTGATACCAATAATTTGGAACATTCATCTTCAACCTCAACCCCTCCCTGGGTCACATAATCTCAAATTTTACCTTAAATGGAGTTTATCCTATACACTTGATTTATAAGGAGATTAAGGTATTTGATGAATATTACATGCATGGGATTGTGCTAATTACATTGGTCCTGTCTACAACCAAACGGCAGGATGAAATCTTATTTAAGTGAAATTTGTGGATGTATCATTGGTGGGGATGAGAATTCAAGATGAAAGGTCCATATTACCATCATGTCAGCCCTATAATAGAGTTCTAGACATCAATCTCACAAGGAAAGCCTGTCGTGCCTCCACTTCGAAGATAACACACGGCATCGTCTGGAAGGGCCACGGAACAAAAGATAGTCCAATCTCCGTCGGACCCACATAGAGGTAATCCAGGCCAACAAGATTAATCTCATCCCCTGTGAACATATTGAAAGTCCGGAAACCGAACCATAGAGGGGGGGTGAATAGGGTGAGGTTGAATTTAGTGACCAATTATGACAAATCTTGACTTCTTTAAATTAATTAGTCACTAGTGATGATATTATAGAACTAAAGTGCGGAAGCTAAAAACAATCACCACAACTCATCCTCCATAGCACAACGATTTATAGTGGTTCGAACTAAATGCATACATCCACCACCGGCTTGTGCTCCTACACACTACTGAATTTCCACTATGTATGCTTTTCAATAGGCTAAGCAATAACTTTTAAATTATATTTTCCAAGGCTAAGCAATAACCTCTTGGGTTCTATACTTTACCCTTAACCTTAACACTTATACTTTTCTAAGGCTAATCAATAACCGATAACCTTAGGTTTTCTCTCTAAGTTGTGTCTAAAATACACTTAAAAGATACAATTTTAAGCATAATAAAATGCCTCTAAATAGGCGGATATAAAAGTGAAAATTTAACTCACACATACACTATATGAATGCAAAGATGAATGCTCTATGTGTATGTATGATGAATGCCAAAGACTTTTAAAAGTTTTAGCTCATAAAAACATTTATATGCTAAAATTAATTTACTAATAATTCAAACAGAGCATGTAACATATGATGTTGAAAAACAAAGCTTACTTAGAGATTTAACTCAATGAATCCATGCTTTAGCTTTTCAAATGACCCACTAGCCTTTCCTAGCTCTCCTACCTTCCTTGGCCCTCAAAAGACTCAAAATGGCTAGTTCAAATCCCAAGGAATGGTCCTTTCATATAGAAAAATTAGTTATAACGGCTAGTTCACAGCTAGCCGTATCTCCAATGGTCAGAAAACGACTAGTTTACAATGGTCATATTTTGCTCTACAGCTAGCCTTAGGCTACTGCACGATTAGTAGTAAGGTAATCGTAAAACTGCCATTTCCCAACGTTTTTTTGGTTTGAATATGATATTCTAAGTGGGGATTTTGGCCATCGAAGTTATGCTTGGTTTTATCAATCAAAACGTGAATTAAAAATGCCTAAAATGATTTGAAAGACTTAAATCATAGGCTAGCATGATTTGAAAACCTTCTTTTTAAAATTAATGCATACAAGTTTATAATCCAAAACATGAATGTAACATAATTTTAAAAGTCTTAAAAATAATGCATGTGAAAATTAAGATTTCGAGTTTTTAAAAAATAATGTTCATGTGAAAATTCAAATGATGATAACATGATAATGCATCCATCAAATTGCAACACATAAAATCCCTAACAATCCCCGTGTTTGCAATTTGATGGCAACACACACTGAATTTTCACTCTAAGTCAGCTTCCCCCCGAACTAAACAAGTCTTGAAGTCTCTTGAATACTTCTTTCTTTCTTTCTTTAACTCCCAAGCTTTCTTTCTTCTTCATCTCTCTCCCTTTGACCATGAACTCTCTCCCTTTGGCAAGTTGTGCATTCTCTTCCCCTTTGGAACATTATGCATTATCTTTCCTTAGACAACTTGAACATTCTCTCCCCATTTAACATTAAGTTGCAAAAGTATTTACATACATGAAATAAGGAAAATACCCTTCAGTAGCACTTGTTAACAAGAGAAATCGAAAATGAAATGCATATCAGGCTATCATGTATGGTTAGTAATCTCTAAGGGTTCAAAGCCAATACAAGAGTGAATTTGATCAAAGCTAATGCTTCCTATGAATGTTTACACTCCCTCTTAATTCTTTTTCTGTTTTTATCAAACTGTTGACAAAGATTTAATTATGTGATGCAAGAAGAAGATGGTTTTACCAATTGAGTGTAAACTTTAAGAAAATGATTAAACACGTTTTGCTATAGAGCTCAATATGATCAAATTACCAAAATAAAGAGCAAGGTCACAGGGATACGCAATCATGGATTAATTGAAATAAAAGATATCAATTGGGATCAAGGATATGACTTCAATCTCAATCACTCTAAAATGGAGTAAGAATAATATAACTAGTAGAATAAATCCAAATAAGAGTTATCCATGATGTTATGGGGGTTCACTAAACATAACATCAATTAATATGACTATTAAATCCATATGCTATGAATGTACAATGAAATCATTTCAATCAATCATTAAATATGACTATGATGCGCAAGGTGAATGAAATGAAGTTGAATCATAAAGCCAACCTCAACCATTAACCAACCAAGATTATGATCACATAAAAATGGTGGTTATGAGATTTACCTATATGTGCAAGAGATGTGGCAAACATGAAAGTTATGATGCTAATGGAATGTGGCATGGAATAAAACAAACATATTACTAATAAGTTCAATCCAATGTACACACGGTATATCACATTCTCAAGATATGATACCAATTGGATATGACATCAATCGAAAATGATACCAATTGATACCAATTGAATATGAAAACATGATTAAGAGGATGGATGTGACAAACACATAATTCCACTAAGCATCATAAATGGGTATTCATCACTTTTAATAATATAACTAATGAGCATAGTGATAAACATGTTAAATTGCATGAAAAGATATGTCCCTTGATGATGCATGCAATATCCAAAGAGATTTTCTATAGGGTAGTTTGGGGAGAGAGAGGGTGGGAGAAGGAGAGGGTAGTTTGGGGATTTTCTATAGCGGTACACTGCTAATAATTTTTTAGATGGGGAGTGGGGAAAGAAAAAGGGGTGTGGATTTAGCACCTCTATAATGAAATTACAAACGAATTTGGGGTCGAACTGTCTTTTTATTTCTTCAAAATTAAGCCATCTTCGTTGACTCTTACACAGTAAGTTTATCTAATCTTTCTTCTCCTCTTTTTTCTACCTTATTTCTCTCTTTGTTTCTAATTAATTATTTGCATTGGTTCTCAAATACAACCATATAGGTAATTCTTCAACTCAACTTTTTGCTTCTTTTTTTGCCTTTTTGCTTGAGTGCAATGGATGCCTCTTTGATGAGTACATTTAAATGCATATATTAGTTTTTCTCTTCATGTCTTGTGTTTTGTTTTTCAAATACAGTTACTTCTTGATATTATTCGTAAGTTCTTTTTTTTATGCTGTGAGACCTTTTTGCTGCCATGTATTTTAAATCTAATTACAAGATTATTGATTTGGATTAGGATAATCTGAAAATCTAGGGCCATGTAAATGAATATATTAGATTGGTAAGAATGATGACCCACTAAATCAAATGAGGGTTATCTTTATGACACCCCTAATTTATTTACTTATCAGTTACATTGTTTATCACTTTTGGTATGTTGTCTTGTTAGAATTGTCAACAAAAGAGTATAAAAGAATGGGTTACCTTCCTTTTGACTGCACAACAATCGCATATCCAAAAATCACTATTACGTATTAACTTAGAAGTCTCCAGGAATCTTTCGTTAGGCCTAAACAATTAAAATCCGAACCGTTCAAAATGCATGTCATCCCCGTTGATGGTGTATCCCAAAAGTTCATCTCAATAGGAATGGGGCTCACCATCCGATTGAGCACATAATCGAAGTTGTATGTACTATATCGTAAAAAAATAACCGTTTAAAAAAAAATAAAAAAAGCATAAAATGTCAAAAAAAAAATGTCACTGATTCTTATTCCTAATTGATAGACGTTGATGTAATCGAATAGCTAATTGATGTACAAGTGTTTATATATGTTAATGCAACTTGTTACTTTTTTTTTATAAATCTTTTATTTATTGAAAGTTTTAATTCTTTTTTACCCCCACTGAGAGAAATTCTCGGCTCCGACCCAAATGGCAGTATAGTAGGCCTGCGTTAATTGCACAAATCATCTTGAATGAGTTTATATCAATTTATCACCTATTGATAATATCCTAAATACTCTTGAAAGCACTAATTTCTCATTCAATTTTTATTTTTTTAAGTTTTACTACACATTTATCTTAACATTCTCATAATACAAGCATTTTGTGTAATCTGGATGCCAAGGATGTAACAACATCCTTTTGGATCCAATTCATATCACATCTCTTTCCTAGAAATAAAAAAAAAAAAAAAAAAAGAGACAAAAAGAAAAAAGTGGATATATTGTTAAATTGGTTGGTTGGTTGGGTTGACCCATGTTCAGAGCCGGTTGGAGGTGTCTAACCATTTAATAAATTTGTTGGCAACCCCACAGACCCTTCATCTCAACCCGACTCACTTAGAATACACATAACCCATTTAGAACAAGGTGTACAATTTAACCTAGATCCGAATTTTATCAGCATCTCATATGCATATCATTTGCTTTACATAGAGATTTTATCATTTTATCATATTAACGGATTATCGGATTATTATGCATAAATCTGATTATTTATTGCACATTTTTATGTAATTTTTCTTGTGTAGGTGGACCCCGCGACTACCCCAACCTTTCGGCTAGTGTCCCAAGGCATCAAAAAGAGATTTCAATAAAGAAGTTATATGAAGAAATCTTTGTAAATTGTTGAAGAATTCTAAAGTAAGAGAAGAAGACTTTATGGCTAAAAGAAGTCATTCTCCCATTGAAAAGCCGCCATGTAAAAGCAAATGAGCCAATCAAAAGCCTTCAAGTTGCAATTGCAACCAATCAAATAGAAGAAATCCTTGTGAAAGGAAATGAGCCAATCAAATGTCTTCAATGTTTCCATAAATTGGAATGTTTTTGTAGAGAGAAAAAAAGAATCTTTTGGCAAGTTAGTCTTTTTGTAATTTTATTTTTACTTTTAAATTGTAATTAGGAGCTTATTTGTAACTAATCTAGAGAGAGTGTGTGCAATTGAAGATCATTAATTAAGATTTGAAGCTCTTTATTGATGTTTAGTCGCTAAAGCTCTTGGATTAGGCTTTCCTTTTAAAACTAAGTAATGTGATTAGTTCAATTACATGCGTATTTTAGTTTAAATTCCCTACTTGTACTTTGATTAATTAGTAGATTTTAGATCTAATTGTGCTAATCTATCTCATTTCTCATGCTCTATCTCTGCACTTAATGCTTTGTAGTTTGATTAATTAAGTTCTCTCACATAGCATGCTCTAGGGCTCCTTATCTTTGATCTTTTGTAACTTGATTTTGATGATTTATTGTTAGAATAGCTAGATGATGATCTAGGATCTTGACCTTTGATTTTCTTTACTTTAATCTTTCTTACTATATCATCCAATCCAATTAGGCAAGAAATTGTTAATTGGATTGTAAGTTTGGGAGTTGAATTAAAATATGCATTGTTTGAACTAATTACGTACTTAGTGGATTTTGGATTGCCTAATCTCTTATTTTTATTATTGTTAATTTAAATATTTATTTGATTTGTTATTTTCATTTCTAGATTGTTAGATCTACACTTCATATCACTTATTTTAAAATCCTACACATTTCACACCACATCTTCACATTAAATCTTCCATTTCCACTATCACTCATCCACTAGTTTAGTGTAGTTTGTTAGATCTTATTAATTTTATATTTTTTATTGTTAGTTAGAGTAGTTTAGTTGTTATTTTAGTTTTGTTCCACATTTCAATTAGTTTAATTTCATTTTTCACTCATAGTTTAGTAGTTTTAATTGTTCACTTCAAATTCTATATTAATTATATCTTAGTTCAATTCTACTTAAATTGGATTCATTGCTTCTTCCATCCTCTCTCCGTGGAATCGATAATCTGGACTCTTTAGTTTTCTACTACTTGACGACAACGTAGTCTTGCGGTTAAGCGTCGCACATTTTAGTGTCGATCACAAATCTAAACCAGCATTGCCTAGTCCAAAATAAAAAATAAAAAATGAATTGGGTTGAGCTTGTTCGGGTTTGGCTAGGCTCAGGGGCTAGATTTGAAACCTTCATGTAATTTGGGTCCGAATTGAATTGTTATTTTTATACCCAAATTCAACCTTGGATTTACTCTAGATGAATAATAACCATCTATTTAAAAGCCACAAAGTTTAATATTTTTATCAGAATAAGCATATATATAACCACTAAAATTTGAAGGTCCCTAAAATGGACGATAATACTCATATCAGAAACATATTGATAGTTGGACCACTTTAAATCTATATTAAGAACATCTTATCCCATCTTTACCCAGAATTGGAATTCTATGATGTGGGCCAACAGGAGAATTCACAACTATGAAAGTTTGGAGCTTCTCAGCAGAATTTTTCCTTTTTTACTTAACACAATTTGCAAGAACAGATGCCCAAATAGCAGATTCTAATCCTAAAATTTCAACAATGGCACTGAAGGATCCTAAAAAATGGGCTTGCAAGGTCCAACTTCAACTGCTTTAATTGGAGTCAGTGATGCCATGCCATGGTCCAAAAGTTCACAAATATTAAATGTGCATACTCTTCCGAGTAAATGTTAAGAAACTTAGATGAGGGTTGAGGAGGATGGTAATGGCAGACAGACTAGATGGCCAGACACTACTTGCATGAGAAGGATGCTAATGGCTTGCAGACTGCCTGCAATTTAGATTCAAATGTACCTTGCTAAATATGCCTATCTCTTCTCTCATGTCAGCAGAAGAAGAGTAAAAAACAAAGTGAAAGAAAAGGAGGCCATGTGATATATGCATGCATTACAGACAATAATAGCGTCCTATTGGTTTCCTATTGACGAGATTGTAGATACGATTACTTTCTCAGTCGGAGATACGCTACGCTAGCGGATCTGATCACGGTGACGCTAATATTTTTTTGTCGAATTTACTTTATTTACTATAACTAGTGCAATAGGCCTTTGCCCAATGTAGGCCAATGTAAGAATAATTAAGATTTTAACCGATAATATTTATAAATATTTAAGTAAATTATAAATTAACATTAACATATAACTCACAATACAAATACAATTAAAACCGATCTTCATAACTCAAAGTTTTTAAGGAAAAAAGTAAGTTAAACGGTACATTAATCGAATTATCTAATACGTGTTATTGAAAGAATGACTCGATCACATTAAAAAAAAAAATGGGTCAAGGAAATGAGAAAGTTGAAGAGTATTTATAAATAATATAATATATGACGAAGAAGAAAAAATATAATTAAAAGAACAACCAATTTGAATTGTTGATGGCAAGAGGAGCAAATTAATTTATAATAATTGTTCATGCTTAGAAGACTATATGTGTTACTTGGTCCATCATTTTAACTTTTCGTGTTTTATTATTTCTTTGTTTATGTACATTTATTATCTAGTTAAATTAGTAAATACAAATGATAATAAAAGGATTTGTGATAAAAATGAAAACTCGTGAGAGAAATTTTAAGGAGATGGGAGATTTTAGGGGAAGATTAAATAAATAGTAAATATTTGAGTACATTGATTTGATTATATGTGTGCGTAGGCATAAATTGAGTGTCAATCTCAATATTAATTAAATGTGAAATTTTAAAATTAATTGGCTTTCACAATGGGCCCCACAAATAGAATGTAATTAAATGATAGAATTTGAAGTTGGACAAGAAAGAAGAACGAAACAAAAAATGGGATGCACGTAGGAGTAGAGATTTAGGGACTATTTCTTTTAAAAAGTGGGCCCCACCCAAATTGTAGCATTAAAAAGTGTTTATGCTGCCTCTACTAATACTTGACATTTTGGTAGGATTGGTTAGTGAAGGAAATTCAATACGGTATTCGAGTCATTTCGTTGTGAGTTCGAATTTCAGAATGTACGACTTGACACTAAAAAATATATGTGCCGCCAAAAGTGTGTCGACTGGCTTAAGAAGAAATGACATTCGAGATCAAAGCCGGCCGAATCAACTAATTGAAATTCAGGAACTGCATCTTGATCGGTTATGATTTATCATACTGACAATTTAATCAGAGAGTGCAATAGCATGATAACATGTATTCTAACAAATTTAAATCATATCACAATTCTAATTTAATTTTAATCACTTCTTAATCCTACTCTAACACAAAAGCCTAATTCTAATCTAATACATGTTCATCATAATCGATCATGAGATATCCAACCTTCTCAGTATTCTTTATTAGTAGGCTGATGGGCGCTCTAAGTACCAAATTTCATCAACGTCATTTTATATGAAGATCCCAATATTCGGCCTTTCTAGTAGGAACTTAGTAAGGGAGCATGGGAATGACCTTCCATAGGTTTAAACTCACAGCCCTATCTATATATGACAACAGATTGGTCGTATAAGCTTGTACTGTTGACGCATATTGGTCGTTTTAGGAATATGGATATGAAATGAGTGTCCTTCAAGTTTGCAGTTTAGTCATCTAACAAAAATATCAACTCACTGAACAAAATTCATCACCAATTTGGATGGCTTCCACCATTTCCTGTGAAGTTGATTGTTGGTAGATAAATATTAAACTTTTTGAAGCACTTCCCCATCGATATATCATTCGTGGATTCATATACCAACATATATATTTGCAAATTATGCTCATGTAAGAGTTAACTCTCACAATCCTAGAGTGAGAGATAGCAGGTGGGGCCCAACTATTACCAATTCAAACCGTTCACACACAGGACCCCCCTTAATTACACAGAATTCCATGGGTTTATACACCCATCTAAATTAACTGAACCATTGATCGACGGTTAATTTTTTTAATATAAATTATTAAATTTGTGGGCCGTGGCTAACCCCAAACTTGGTAGCTGGTGTAATTGTTTACCATAAATAGTAGGAAACTCCTTGTGAATGAATGGTTCTTCTATTTTGTAAAAAATGATTCTCAAACAAAGAAACTCTTAACTCATGCTTGACAATGCTTATTTATGATAGAGGAATGATCTTACGCCGATGAATCCCATCATTGACCCAATCGAGACGCGAGCCATTCATATTACATGTTCCCGATGACCATATAGTGGGTCAAATTTCATTACAATAGCATTGGCATATGTTGTTGGATTGTCAAGGTATGAATCATGCAAGATTATTGTTAAAGTAAAATCTTATTTTCTCACATGGATCAATCCAATAGTGACTATCACTCGAGTGAAGTAATCTAGTGAGTCCAATAGTGATTTTCACTCTATGTAAAGTAATCTAGCGAGCGTCTATTTGTATTCGTGGATTAATATTATGAACGACTTTGATAAAAGAAAGAAGAAGTAAATCTCAGGCGATTCTACAATGGTTACATCACAAAAAATGCCCATGAGAAGCAACCATTTATTTGCCTTTATTAAAAGTGAAAATAAGAAGACTGATTAGGGACATGGAGTGTGAGTTGAGTCCCTGAGTTCAAATCCCCAGTGCACCAAAAAAAGCAAAAAAGAAGAAGAAGGAGATCTTATCAATATGAAAGTAATTTTTATGATTATATTTGTTATCGTTAAATAGGGTAAGTCTGTAATTAAATGGATTCTTATATGCTATGTGGATTCGAGTTTGCCTTTTCAGACACTTTTCAAAGTAATTCGTTCTTTTTGTTTAGTAAGAGAAGTAGGGTAAGTGAGGATTAGGCGTATTCATATCACTAATCAAAAGCTTAGGAGGCTTCGAAGTGCAAAGGAGCCACAATCTTTTAGAAAGCCTCAAAATATCTCTCTTTGTGAATTCTAGGGATTACAATCCATCACTATGATCTTTTAATTATTATGCAACTACTAAACATCCCTCCTCCCCCAAAAGACCAAAATTAAGAAAAGATGTGACCCCCACAAGGATTTTTATTTTATTTTATTCCGCCACCACTGGTTATAATCATTGATCAATAAGAGCAATCTTTTTGGTCAAACATCATCCAAGATGAAATATTTTATGATTAATGATGGTCTAAAGTGAGCCCCAAGTAGAACAGCTCTCCTCTTGTGTCCAAACTACTTAACCCCTTTCCTTATTTGTGCTGGCCCAAATTTGAGTTAAATTAGCATGTACATAGGTGCCCGAGAGGTTTTTCCTGAATCACTGCTGAATTTATAATGAAGCATACAACAATCTCTATTCAGACAACCTGATCACATACTTCGAACAATTCAACTATTGCCCTCATTTTATTTGGAGTGAAATTCAAGCCTGTCTTCAACACTATGGGCATGTGGTTTTCATAGAATACATGGGAATTGAATACAAAGGATTTCATGCCATAAGTTAAAATGAAGAAATTAATACTTAGTCGTCACCTCTAGTAATTTAAATTTTGGAAAAGTCAATGTCTCATGTACATCTCCACCTTATATCATTCACCCTTCACCTTATATCCTTCAAGCCGCACTTCCTTAATAATGCTTCTATGAAACTCATTTGAACATAAATTCCTACGTAATCATGCAAAAAAGGAAAAAGAAAAACTTTCATTAGTTGAGTAGTCATGGGAAAAGAGAGAAATGTTTTTTTCCTTAGCTGAGCTCAAGGAATTCATGTGGGGAGAATTAATTTGTAAATTCTGCAAAAGCTATTGCTTGGGATGGAATTCTTGAATCCTCCTTTTAGGTAGAGGATTTGAAAATATTATAGAGGCAGCAGTTTTGAGAATTTTGAAGGTCATTTGAAATCTTTTTAACAAGGAATTTGGAATTTTAATAAAAAATTATGACATTTACAAATGTTGAATGCAAACCATCACATCATATCTATAAGTTCACAACATCTCAAACTTCCCTAAAAATTTTTGATAAAAAAACAAGCTTAAGTAAAAGTTTTAATGTGCTTCCTAGTGACTATTGAAGTGGGAAAAAAAAAGACAAAATGCAATGGCCAAAACAGACATCCCAACATCCCATGAGGCTTAAACGTAATGACAGAAAAAGTGGTGCGTCACAGGGTGAAATATCAGTCTTATCAGTCACTCAATGTGTGATTGTGTCCATCTATAACCGACAAACATCCGTCCTTCCATCTAATGTGCCTGATCAACTAGGGAAAGTATAGGCCATGTTCATACATAGAAAGGTGAGTGAAGATTATCTCATGGCAATTGGAGGAACAACGAGGACACAGGATAGTAGGGTGGCTTTTGCAAAGACTATGTATACTGGCTACTAGTTAGCAGTACTGTCCTACAAAGTTAAAAAAAAAAAAAAAAAAGGAAAAAGGGACGATAGGGTACTGTGGGGTTGTGAGGCCTGAAGGGAAGTAATGGCTTGAATTTAATCATTTCTATATGGGGCCGTTTCATTATTAGAATTTTAAAAATTTATGTATGGAAAAATTTCAAATTTTTCAAAAGTTGTTCCCATTAGGTGGAATTTCAAATTCCTCTTTTTTACGGAGGAATTGAAATTCCAACAAATGGTATAGAGAGAGAAATTCCAAGAATTTCAAAAGATCTTTTTGGTGGTTGAAATTTGAAATTCTAGTGAAAGAAATACACAACATTTCAAATATCAAAGGAACAAAATGTCACATCATATCATATCATATTTAGAAAACCCAACCTCCTAAATTCTTATCATAAATTCCGATAAGTGAATATGCCTTCTCGTCCATACTCCATAGACCCTTTTCTTGTGAATAACTGGTGTGCACAGGTGGAGCTCAGAACCAGTTGAGGGATACTACTTTTTTAAGAGGGGGGGTTTGAGACTATGGTCCTGCGTGTAAGTCGACAGTGTAGTGGGGCAGGGCTCCAATTTTGCCCCAGGTGCCATGAACACCCTA
Organism: Camphora micrantha; assembly: GCA_003546025.1. Classification (NCBI taxonomy): domain Eukaryota; kingdom Viridiplantae; phylum Streptophyta; class Magnoliopsida; order Laurales; family Lauraceae; genus Camphora; species Camphora micrantha. The sequence continues at coordinate 26,465,626 of QPKB01000003.1, read as the reverse complement.
TCTTAAATGTGCCGGCCACTAAGGCAGGCCTTCACCCTATCTAAAATTTCTATCAGCATCTCTCTGAAGAGTAAGTGAGATTCCACTAGGAATGTGGGCAGAAAAGTGGGAATCTTTCTGAGCAGGGGTAGATGCTTCCAAACACCTGAAAATTATTATATTCTCATCTGGGTGCTTTTCTTTTGCCGCTTTCCACCTCTGTCGGCAGCTCAGGTGAAGTTGGGGAGAGCTCCACAATCTTAGTACTAGGATTAGAATCAACATAATCCTTAGGGGCCATTTGGATAAATGAGGAGTAGAGTGAAATGAAGTGGATTTCACATGTGGAGTGGAATGAAGAGAAGTAGGTTAAAGTTAAAGTAGCGTACTTCACTTCACTCCATTTGGATGCTTATTTTGAAGATAAGGTTTGGAGTAGAATCCACTTTTACTTAAAGAAATGGAAGTACTTAGAGTTGAAGTGAAATGAAGTACATGTGGCTTACAATATTACTACATCTATTGGGTCAGACTCATCCAAATGAGGTAGAGTTGAAATTTTAGACTGTCATGGCCCATTTAACTTCACTCTACTCTATTTTTTGCCTCTTCAAACAGGCCCTAGAGGATTACGTGACAATAAGAAAATTGTAGAGATGACACTACTCTCTCCGATCCCTTTCCCTAGAGTGGGTTCAGATCATTGTGACGCATGTAAGTTTTACTCTATTGATGATCGTGTCACTATAAATCAATCTATTAATTATAAGAATAACTTTTGATTTACATAATTAGTATGATTGATTGAAAAGTCATTTGTGCGAAGCGACTTTGCATTCGATAACCGCTTAAAATCACAGTAACAAGTATGTTGGCATTTCCCCAAATTTCTTACCAAATTGGACTTGGCCCTTATGTGATTTATGGTTTCATATTATTTTGTTTATATATATGGTTTGAAATTACGGTCATGGTCACCATCGTGGTCGACATTAAAAACCGTTATGCAATGGCATCATCTCGTAGTTCACGGTCATCGCGGTGCGAACTTTTTTTTTACTCCAAAAGAATGCAAAAAAAAAAAAAAAAAAATCTAAAATATTAAAAAATATTAAAAAATAATATTTTATTTGTTAGTAAACACTTTAAAGAAAAATATCGATCCCCCAAGTCATAACATCCTATAGTGCTATCTTAACTAAAACTTGTAATGTCTATTATGAATAAAATAGATTTATATATTTATAATAAAATAAATTAAAATATCATAAATTTAACATAATGCAACCAATACATTTGAATTAACAATTACTGTTAAAGTGCAGAAACTAGTAGTAGTGGTGCAGTACTCAATTACTTAATCATCTAGTAAGTCAATACTGAATTACAACTTTCAATAATCTTTCTTAGAGAGTAATAAAAAAAATCAAACTCTTGTGCCGCACTCCCGTAGTGCTCATAGGAGTATTGTGGTTGAAGAGGAAGACGACTTCATATGAGAATCAATCAAAATCTTATAAATCGCTTGATTTTTGGTGAAAACATAGGCCATGAGAAGCTTTAGCACAGTCTCAGATAACCCAAGATCGGATAATATAGGAAGAAAGAAGGAAAAAGGGAAATGAAAGTTTAAAAAAAACATAGCCGGCCAATATTTTGACCGATATTTTTTCAAAATTTCTGCCGATAAAACTGTTATGATTGTTATATTAAAAATATCAATGATATGGACTGGTATTTTCAAGGGTTCTCTTTTATTATAATGAAACCATTATGACCATTATATTTAAAATATTGTAACGACCGTTTTTTTTTTTTTTTTTTTAAACCATGGTGTTGCCCATACGGTAACCTTAAACATTGATAACCCCACCTAATGAAGAAAGTTCAGATAACTCGCTAAAATGCCCTTAAATGTGTGGTATTGCATAAAACTATAAATGGTGTGATATCACATAGATAACTCCATTTTAACCCAATAAAGGGAAACTTATGTGCGAAATCACATAAATCGAGAAGTTGCAAGATCACGAAAATATGGTATTTGATATCATATATTTACGGACTTTGTCCATAAAATTTGTATTAGTACTTGTGAAGAATTGTCTCAACTTTCGTTCCAAGGAAGGTTCATCTATGGCTAAGGTTACCATGCCAGCAATTTACAGATTGGGTACGGATTTGAGGATCTTGACAATAACAATCAGTATATGGTGCGTTAACACTCACTCTTGCAAAACTGACAGGGCACTCATACTAGAAGAGTTCTTGCATGCCTGAATGAACATGTCAGCCATAAACGGATATAGAGACAGGGATTGCTGGAAACAAAAAAATCATTATGGAATCAAAATGCCCCAGAACATAGATGCGCACAAACATGGCCTGCTGGAAACAAATTAAAATCATGATGGAATCAAAATGCCCTAGAACATAGATGCGCACAAAAATGGCCTAGTCACCAAGATTCTACAATCTTGATCAGTTTTATTCAATTTTAACGTGTTTTCAACCCACATGGTTGCTAATATGGCCTTCGGATGCAAACCGTGGTATTAGACCAATTGAGTTACCTCTTGGAATTAAACATGCTTATTTATTTAAATGTTGATACTTTAAGCTCAGTTTGGTTTTTGTTGTGTTGCTAGCAATCATGCACACTAAATATTTACTTAAATAATGTGAGAAAACTTATATAATCATTAAGCAGAAGACCTTATATTAGGAAACCTTACATTTTTCACATGAATGATGAAGGGGGCAGAAATCTAATAGACGTGGGTTCTTTTCTTTTACTTTCAAGAAAGTCATTGCAATGTAGGGTTCCACTTCTCCATTACATAAAATACTCATTTCCTTTTCTATCACTTTGTTCTCTTCTAAACATCCAAAACTATAAAAGGCCTTTTCCCACCCACATTCTTCACCAGCCATCAGAGCTTTAGGGTCCTCGGCATCATTTCTCAATCTAGAGAAAGAAGAACGAAGGGATGTCAAAGGTGACATCCCTTGCATATTAATTATGCAATATCTCTGCCAAACACCCATCTCATTAGCGCCCACATTTCTTTGACAATAAAGGGTCTCCACAATTATACCCATATAATGTCATCTCAGTCAAAAGTCTCAGATCCCCACGACCTTTGGTCAAAAGATCCAACTACAAGCATCATCAACTTGGATCTTTATATTCAATCAAATGGCAGCTCATAGAAAAGCTTTACAACCTTTTTCTCTTCAATTGTATGCAATAATAAGAAAATCAACTTTAACAAAGACAATCAACTTTAGTCTCTTCTCTAGGTTTGCAAAACAAGAAAAAGACAATCAACTTTAAGGAAAAAAAAAAAAAAACATCTTTTTCTACAACTTCATTGAGTGACTATATGAAAAACAAATCTCTCAATCTATGTTTTTTTGTTCTTTTTTCCTGTTCTCAATGTAGACATGCGAATTTTTTTTTTTTTTTGGTAGAAAAGACATGCGTACGTTGAGTGGTTGAGATGACAACAAAGGCCATGAATTAAGAAAATTGCGCAACACTATTAAAAAAAAAACACGTGTCATTTTAACAAAAATGGATGCTTAGATTGGTGGTCTTTTTCTTGTAAAAATAGATTAGTAAGTGTTGAAGATTCCATGACCTATAAACTATATATACATATTATTTTGTCTTCTGTTTTTTGATGCAATCAGTAATGCTAAGATCCATGAATGGAGTACTTTTGAAAAGGCACCATGAAAAACTGATGCCTATTAAGGAAAACTGTATGCATACCCCAACTTCAATGATTGTTTAGTCTTAGGATGTGTATTTAATGTCAAACGGGTGATATATCAGGATCAAATGTTTGGGTATCTGGATCCATTTGGGTCCAGCTACAAGACTCGTACCCATACCTGAATCTAAAAAGAGTCTGGAGTCTGGACCCCGATCCAAATCGAATCCAAAAACATTAATATACATTATGGATCCTTTTGGGTCCAGATACAAGATGCTCGTACCCATCCTAAATCTAAATTAATGACTCAAATGTGGGACCTGGACCTGAACAAAGGGTCTAGATCCTGATCCAAATCGAATCCAGATACATTAATACTTGTATAAACACTTAATATACCATTTTTGGTAGGTTTTATATATTTAATATAGTTATTAGTTTTATAAATATATTCTTGCGGTATCGAGTATTTGGCCCTTGGGTATCAAAATCATAGATCTGAACTCAAAATAAATTTTGTTTGGGGAAATTCAATGGTCCCAAACTTGGACACGAACTAAAATGGGTCAAAAAATCGAAACCATACTCAAATTTTCAGTTCGGGTCCTTCAGGTGTATATTTGTGTGTGTGGACATATTTTCATCACTAGTATCCGACTGATCCCATCTAGCCCCAAACCTATTAGGCCTGGGTTTGGTAGTGGTTTTGATGGATGCAAAAGGGTGGGTACACTTCAGTGACTTCCATCGAGCTGGGTTTGTGGGGTGGTTTGCGTTTTGACAGGCCCGACCAATTATGCAACATTAATATTTTCTACCTGTGTACATATTTATATTAATGGGATCTTATGTCATAATCTTTTTTTTATTAAAATTTCAATTAATCAAAAGGAGTATGGGATAACCTGCATCAAATCAGTACCAGTCAATTGACATACAGGTCAGTAGGGGGTGGCAAATGGGTTTGGACGGGCATATGTGAATGAATTGGGAGGACAGGGATGTTCTCTCAGTTGTCAGCATTTTTTACTTCAGTCTGACCCATATAATGCGGGTTAAAAGGAAGTCGAATTCACAGGTCAGTTAAAGTTTTGGCATACCTATAGTACTAAAGTGGTCGGGTTGGGTTGGGAGGAAATTCAGCTGTTTAAGACCAACGCGCACAATATGCTGTGGGTGGGGTCTTGTTTCACCACTAAAGGTGTTATGGTTCAAGTTGGGTTTGCATTTGTTTACCCTCATTATTACCATCTCTTTGCCTATTGTGCACCTTCTGATAATGAATTTGTGATGTTTCATTATCACAAGGTGTAGATCAACCATATTATACTATATTAAGCTTAAAGTGTTTTTAGATTGGATTTTGATTGTCAGATACGATTTTGACCAACAGTTATCCCTCTTTGTTAAAATGTTTTAATTTTTTATCCTCATAACTATCCACTCATATTCTTATTTCATCAAACCACCCACTATTCTCCACTTTAGTTTTACTTTTTCCTCTTTTTTTTTTAAAAAGTCTCTTTCTCTCCACCCATCTCTTTTACTCCCTTTCTCCTCAATTTTCTTTCATTTATTCAACTTAATGGATGGAAAGAGGTAATCCACGTAACCTTTTTAATGTACAAATATTTAATTTAAAATACAAGGATATACCGTGCTCAGCATGGGTGGTTGTACTAGTATATTCATTATCAAATATAAAGGGTTGATCAGCGGGCCAGCTAGGGCAGGGTGGTTGTTTTCCAAACTCAGCCTGTGAAGGTTAGCCGCTAAAAAAGAAGCCCGAGTCTGGGATTGGGTTTAAGTTTTAGTAGGGGTGTAACGGTTCGGTTAACCGGTTATTTTGGGAAAACCGTTAACCGAACCGTAACCGCGGTTTTCTGTATTTGAAAACCGTAACCGTAACCGTGCAGACAAAAACCGTAGAAAACCGAACCGCGGTTAACCGTATAAGACGGTTCGGTTACGGTTAATAACCGTGGAAAAATTTGAATATTAATTTCTCAATTTGAAGCATCTTCGAAAAGGCCGAAGAATATACAATAACTTCTTAAAGTCTAGTCAATTTTGCGAAAATTTTTACTTATGTATTGTGAAAATTTTCATTCAGCCCCCCTTTTTTTTTTTCCTTTATTTTATTAACGGTATTCCTTAACCGTGTGTGGTTAACCAAACCGCATTGGAAATTGAACATTATCGGTTCGGTTAACAGCGCAGTGAATTTTTTATGGAAAACCGTCTAACCGAACCGAACCATGCGGTTTCTGGATTTCTGTTTAACCGTAACCGTACCACAGCCGACTGCAATCGTGGGAATACGGTTATTAACCGCATCTTCTGTTCGGTTCGGTTCGGGTAGATTAGAAAGAAATCGGTTTTTTTTTACACCCCTAAGTTTTAGTCTGTAAGTGTTAAAAAAAAATATTTCTTATGTAAGATCCTCTATTTGATTATATATATAATTTTCATATCAAGAAAGTATGAATAGCTCCCTTCGAAGGCTAACCTTCACCTTTTTTTTTTTTTCTTTTTTTCATCTCAAATGTGCAGGGAGATTAGATTAATCAGATGGTGCCAAAACCTTACTCATCCCCTATTCGTGTGATTCATACATGACAACATCGACTGCCTACACAGCCATCCATGAACTGTTAAATGTTTTTATGTATTGCCCAGGGGGACTCAATAATTTCAATCAAACCATCATTCATTCCATCGATTAGATTATGATTCATCAATATTGCATCGAATGCTAATAAGCACCACTAATACACACCGGTCGTTCCCAGGCTAGATTTCGTTTTATATAAGGGTGATCTACCTCGGGTTTGAGCACAGCCTGCTAAAGCTTATCCAAGCCGAACAAATTCTATTGTCTTCCTAATATTCCGGCCCAGGTTTCTAAGAACCTGAGACCCAGGCCCAGGCACAACCCATTGGCATCATGCAATACACCTTGTGTTTTATGTGGGCTGACTTGGGCCTTTAGCTCTATCTTCTAGCATGATAGTTAAGGCCAGCCTACAGGCCTATAAGTTCACAAGCCCAGATCCGGGCCGATGCAGGTTGGGCTCTAGTTGAACCATCCATCCTAAAAGACTCGTGAGTAGTTTAGTTACTCTATTATAGATATTAAATGTAAGCATTGGATGTCTCAGCCCAGATCCAGACTTCTCTAGTTGAACCATCCATCCTAAAACTATGTTGTGAATGAATAATAGAAGTGATTACTTTGCTAGTCATTGGTTCTTAGCAATGCAATATGCTGTCATTTAGTGGCCTTAGATAAAACAGTTTGAAATGCGCAATGTGTGTGACCCTTGTGATCTTTGGTCGTAGATGGCAAAAATCCATTTTAAATCTTGTACGTCATTGAGTCTCACAAAAATACCATCTGTCTAAGGTTTTTCAATCCACCAGTGTGTGTTCCTCTACCATTTCGTAGAGAAGATCTGGACTTGATGAGTTAATTAGTTCAGGGAAGCTGGTCCAGACACTACCCATAGGCTGAAATTGGCATTGTTCAAAGGCTATGAACATTTTGCAGGATCCACTAAAATGGATGCTAATCTAATTAATCAAACCGATGCAGCGAATGTAACCAATCAAGTAAGATAGAACTAGCTAGCAAATAAATCTACCGATCACACATCACAAAAAGGCAGACACAATGTTTAACGTGGAAATCCTTTTCAGAGAGAAAAAACAACGATTCAAAATTCAAGAACTCACAAACAGTTATCAAGATATACTCACAGCTCTTTTACCTCAGTCACTACCTCGACCTAAGGACTGTACCTTGCATAAATTCCATTACTAAGACTTCCACCGTGCACCGTTCTCCTTGCTTGATCTCTTCGCACTTTGTCAGTCAATATGAACTATCTTCTACAAGAGAGTATAAGCAACACAACCTTCAGAGCAGCCCTTCAAAACAATCTCTCAAAAGGCTTTAGAGAATAATTCTCTCTCTAAGATATCTCTTAGTCAGATTAATGAGAGAGGTGATGGTCTTTTTCTATGAGGAAAATTGTCTATGGCTCGACCATAAGGCAAGAAAAGCCCTTGCTTTGGCCCCCACTAAAAGCAAAGGCCCTATAGTATCACATCCTATTAAAGTCATTTTTTCACATTCTAAAAAAGCATTAAAGCAATTTCCATAGTTTTTTTTTCCTCCCTAAAAAATAAGGCCCCATAAAAATTATTATTATCACATATCACTAAAGCTATTTTTTTACATTCCAAAAAAGTATTAAAGCAACTATCATCCATCTTTTTCTCTACATAGTGTGTTCTTAGATCCCATTAACTCTCAACGTCCCTGCCACTTCACTAATGAGGTTTTTCAAATCAACGTTTCTCTTATAAATTAATATTTCTCTTGCCATATCAAAACAACTCTATTAAAAGGTCAATCCCCACCAACGCTTTTTCATCTTAGGTACTTTTAACGCTCTCACCCTCTTTGTCCCTCTCATAGATTTCCTTTCTTTGTAACTACTTTTTTTATAATTTCTAAAGCAATCTTTTTTAAGGATTTACTGGTTTAGTTTTATTTTATTTTTAATAATATATGTGGATATATTTTGATAATATATATGGGTGTGTTAATCATAACTCACTAACTCAAATTTAATCTATTTTTTCTTATTGAAAAAGCTACATCAAATTCAAAACTCATCTACATCTACAATCTTTATAGCCAACAATGATAAATCACTAAATCATGTCCTATTGTTTTATGCTTTTCAGATTTTTTTAATTTCAAGCTCGTATTGTATGTTTATTATAGTTAATATTCATTTTATTTGTAAATATTATTAGTTATTATTTAGAAATGATAAATATATCTTTTAAAAAATACAAATCATGATACTCAAAATTAAAAAGAAAAATAGATAATTTGATGCCTCATTTAAGATTGTCGTTTCGGGCCTTAAATTATCTTGAGTCGGCCCTGCTATATGTTATAGAGAATTTTCTAAGTTCAACCTAAACTAAAAATTATTTTGCCGGTAGGGTGATGATATTATGCCAGCCTTTTGTCTCTCTAATGTGGTTTTTGGTTTGACTAGGTCAACCACCTCTGGGCCACAGATTTCAACTACTACAGCTTCTGATGGATATGAATGGAGTGGATGCTACCCTTCTCAACTTTGAAATGGATAGAGCCAAGTACTAAATTGGGTCTGCACTGCCTTCAACTTTGAATTTGTGTAGGAGGGACTTTATTAAATTTCCCCAACGGAATTGGATCTAGATTTGACTATTGGACAGTGATAGAAAACATAACCAATTATATGAGAGCATGAACTATTTACCATACATGTACTTGCAGTGAGGAAGGCTCAGTAGAGTTATCAAGTAATAGAAACTTGTAGGGCTCGGTTAAGTTATCAGGTAAAAGAAACCTGTACTAAATACATATTTATGACACAACACGTGAAAATGAGTCCTATAAATTTAGAGATAATTAGCGAAAGGTTCTTAGAATTGAATCTATCCAGCCTCCAGTCTAAGCAAATTCTTTTTAAGGGCTCTAGTCCAAGCAAGCAGCTAGACTGTTTTGCAGCCAGAGGTCCCTGGATACATTTACATGACTAATTTGCCCTCTTTCAACTGTTTAGGCATCTAATTTTGAATTTCAAATTTCAAATCTTCCATTCTCCCACTTATTACTTCAAACCAGACATGGACATTGACAGATTGGATCTCAACAGTTGAGATCGATCTCTGAAGAAGAAAACCCCTACAACGAAGAAGAAGAAGAAGAAAAAGATTGCAACGAATAAGAAGACCCCTGCAAAGAAGATGAATAAGAAGAAGAAGAAAAAGAAGAAGACCCCCGCAAAGAAGAAGAAAAAGAAGAAGAAGAAGACCCCTGCAAAGAAAAAGAAGAAGAAGAAAACTCCTGCAAAGAAGAAGAAGACCCCTACAACGAAGAAGAAGAATAAGACTTGCAGAACACGAAACGAAGAAGAAGACGATCTTCTGCGCCGTCGCCGGATTTTCTGCGCCATCGTCGTTCCTACCTATTGCCGGAGAAGGGGAATCGCCACCGGACGCCGCGCCATGCCATCGTCGGACTCGAGGAAGAAGGCGAATGGAAGATGGCTTTCGTGTTTCTGATTCTCGAACAAAGAAGAAGAAGAAAGTGGTCCTAAGATCTGCAGCAGTTCCGGGTTGGTTCTAGGTCAGGTTCGACTTGACTCATTCCAGAAGTCCATCCACATTCCAGTCAAAGTTAAATTTATCTGAGTTTTGTATTTTTTGTCAAATTTATTTGTGCTCTGGACAAAATCTATCTGAGTTTTTGGCTATTTACATGACTTCTGGCACAAATTTATCTGAGTTATGGATGAATTTATCTGAGTTCTAGACAAATCTGTTTGAGTTCTGGATGAATTTATCTAAGTTCTAGATAAATTTATCTGAGTTCTTGACAAATATATCCGAGTTTTAGGCTATATATCTGAGTTCTGGAACAAATCTATCTGAATTATAAACAAGTCTATATGAGTTTTTAGCAGATTTATTTGTGTTTTTGAATTTTATTTGTGTTTTTTGAAATTTATTTGTATTTTTTTAAATAAATTTAACTGAATTTTTGATAAAAATACTTGAGTTTTTTGCCACATTATTCGCTAATTTGAAAATCCGGCGATGTCTTAGTTTTGGCAAATGTATTTGCGTTTTTTAATTTTATTTACTTCTTTTGAAATTTATTTGAGCCTTTTGAAATTTATTTATATTTTTTTAAATTTATTTGGATCTTTTGAAATGTATTTGGATCTTTTGAAATTGATTTTCATCTTTTGAAATTTATTTATATTTTTAAAATTTATTTGTGTCTTTTTCAATTTATCTGCGTTCTTTTGAAATTTATTGCCTTTTTTTAAATTTATTGTGTTTTTTTTTAAATTTATTTGCTTTCTTTTGAAATTTATTTGGGTTTTTTAAATTCATTTCATTTTTTGAAATTTATTTGCGTTCTTTTGAAATTTTATTTGTGTTTTTTAAATTTGTTTCATTTTTAGAAATTTATTTGAAATTTGTTTCCTGTTTTTTTAAACTTATTTGTGTTTTTTTGAAATTTATTTGAAAATCTCATTAGTGGAATTTTATTAATCGTGCCTAAATTAATGGTAGTTGACCATTATTAATGGCTTATCCCACTAATCATGGAATATGATTTGAAGAAATGGTAAATTAGACATTTTAGGTTTCCAAATTTGGAAAAAGGACCTATCACACTATAAGAAAAGATTGTGGACCTAAGGCAATAAAGTGAAATGTTCAGGGACCCGTCGCCGAATCCCCCACGAATTTATGCCTATGCCTTCACCTAGAGATGTCAAATGTGATGTCTCGGCACGGCATGACCCAACAGGGCAGTCAATGTGCTGGCTTGCTATATCAAGCACGATCGGCTACGTCATGGGATATTTGATATTTTTAGTAAAAATTTAAAAAGAATCTAGCCTTTTTTTTTTATTATTATCTAAAAAAATTGTAAAGATTTCGATGGTAATCCTATTAAAAATTTTTCAAATAGAAAAGATTCAAATGGTTCCCTTCTCAATGGAGTAGATTGAATTTGACCGAACCACTTAAATTTGTGTTTCATACTCTTCTTTGTATTTATCTTTTTTTTTTTTTTTAGTGTAAAACATTTGTTTGTTAAGCTCAAAAGGTAAGAACCACACGAAGCCCATGGCACGATAGGCCCGGAGGTACAATATTGCCCAACACGACGACTCAAGCACGACCCGAGCCGTGCCCTGCCGGCGGGCCGTGTTCAACCATGCCAACACGATCCGTTTGACATCTCTACCTTAACCCTTATGATAGAAAGAACATCAATAGAGAGAACATTTCGTTGGATTCTTGTTTGGCAACTCTACTAATAGAGTCAAGTAAAGTAAAGCCCCCATTTTAAAAAAAATAGTTTTATCAAAAGCACTTTTATTCAAATTTCCCACCAAATTTCTCAAAAAAAAAAAAAAAAAAAAAAAGTAAAAAAGTAACATCATTTCTCCACTGAAAAAAAAAACTCCACAATAAATACAAAAAAGTCAAAAAGATTCTATAATAAATAATGAAAAATAAAATACCATCATAACCCACTAATATTTTATTCTTTCTTCAAAATAGTCTTTACTTTACTCAACTCCGTTAGTAAATCCCCCAAACAAATGTTCGAAGAAGTATAGTTTTTTATTCAAATAGAAGTTGGTTCATAATAATTTCGATCATATGGCACAAAATAATGTGATTAGTAAATATGATTGATGATGCCAAAAAGTATCTTTGGGCACCACCAGTCGAGTAGAGAATAATTAATGTGAAAATAGAGAGAGAGAGAAAGAGAGAGAGGGTTTATAGTGGTTCGGTCAGAGTAACCTACGTCCACTTCAAAATGTAGTTTTTACTCTTACGGTGTAGAAATTACAGACTTAGATGAGATGTGGTAAAGACTGATAGGAATAGCTTTTTTTCCCAGTGCCAATGGGACTCTGTGTTCTATAGTCTTCCCCTAACAGATGGGGACGACTCTTCAGCAACGGACGCTTCGTTTAGGCGGAGTCTCCGAACCGCCCTCAACAGACGAGGCAGGTAGGATCTCCTCCGCAGGACTTGGTAAAAACGGGTTAAAGGAACGGCGTGCTAACTTCGTCACTTTGTGGATCCGGACCCGACTTAGAATGAATAGATCTGGACCTGGGCTCATCATGGCCTCGGGTCACTTAGGCCCGACCCATCATCGTGAACTGAGTCTCTTGGGCCTGGCCCGTCATTGTGGACCGAGTCATTTGGGCCTAACCCATCAATGATCATAATCGGAAAGGTCAGTCTCTGTACACCAAACTCACTGGATCCGGACTCCTTAATTGATCACCACATTGAAAGTTCCTTTTGAATGGAAAAAAAGTGCTATACAGTTTAGGAGCCAAACGGGCCAAGAAATTAAAGCTCCTTTTTCCATGCACATGTCTTTTATCAAATCGTGTTTCTCATTCAATCCTATGTCTCAGCTAGCTCAGACCATTAGCTGCCCCATATCCTTTCCTGTCTGATATGTCCATTTATTATGAGATGTCGGTAACAGATGTTCCAAGTCCCAATCCTTTTGTGATTTATCTTTCTGTCGTATCTGTAATCTTTTTTGTGATACCCACGAACATTTCATGTTCCATTCACATTACTACAGATAACGTAAAACAGTGGCAAATGATTGTTGCTATTCCACATTGGTGACAGTGAATTGGTGATTCATTTTTTGGAGAATCATAAAGACTGACCTTTTGCTCTTACTTTATTTTATTATCTGAGGAACAGTAAAATATTCTTTTTATAACCCAAAAAGGTTTTTTCTCCAAACCCAAGAGCTTTGATCCTAAGCCCAAGGAGTACTCGATTCTAGACGGCCAAGAAGTGGCCAACGAAGGTAGGTGTCCACAAAACCTCTACGCTTCCTGAGCCCCGCAGAGGCCTTGGCCAACTACAACCACGACTGGTTGGTAACAATAAAATTACATTGGATAAATTTTTTCATAAAAGGATAAAAATCTCATACGTCTGACCTCATTCATATTGTAACCATTAAATCTAAGTCAATTCAACAAGTATCAATGCCTGAGTTTTCTTCATTTCATAATTAAGTATGTGGGTGTTATTTTTTTTTTTTTTTTCTACCAAAAAAGGTATATGGGTTTATATCAATTAACTGGAAATTAATGGGCCTTTGACTAACTGGTGATTAAAATCTAAAAACTACTCATGTGCCTTTCAACTTGTGTTTTTCAACATTTGGCTATGCTATTTGGTTTTATGGTTCTTGGGTGCATGCAGGATTCGTCGATAGTTCTAAGGTTAACTCCCCAAAAGAAGCCGAGGAAAGGAAAATTCTTCACGCTAAAAAGGAAGCTATGTCGCAAGGTTTCAGCAAGATTCATCTTTTATCAGACGCCCGTGAGGTGATTCTAGCTATTATTGGGTTGATGAATTGGTCAATCCATCCTATTTTATTGGATACCAAAGACTCATCTCCAAGTTTAAAAAGATCTTCTGTTCCTAGAAATGTAAATGTGTTTGCTCATGAACTTTCGAAGATGCCTTATGTGTCTAGCTCTCATGTGAGGTTTGAAGAGGTTACGTAGCCTAGTTAGGATGGGGGTTTTGTTTTGTTTGTTTTTATGTTGGCTGTTTTTCCTCTCCTTTGTTCTAGCCGTTATTCTCTTTCATTTAATGAAATCTTATTTCAAGAAAAATAAATAAATAACTTGTCAGGCCACTTTGATACTAGTATATATGAATGGGAGAAGGGTAGATGGAGATAGATAGTAGCAAATTTGGAGGGTAAGGATATCTGGTTTCTCCTCAGTTAATAGGGACTAGTATAATAACCCATACTAATCACGGGCATGCCTTCTTGCAATATTCGTAGAAAAAAGTATAAAATAAATAAATTTGTATAAATTAAACTTTTCGCTCAAGACAGAATAACATAAGAATGAGATACAAAGCTTTTGACCCACATGTGGTATGTAAAATGGAGCTGTCTAACAGAAAAGTAGTCTTTCTAATCTCCATGGTAGAAATTGATATGTACATTTACATATAGAGTCGATGTTCAGCACCCAATCCAGATAAATTGTTGTAGAAAGGAAAAAGGGAAAACTTCAACAGTGAAAAAGTAAGATAGAAGACGTTACATGAGAATGAGATAAAAATAAGAAGGGAGTTACATAGATAGTTACATAAGATAAATCTAAAAGGAGGCGGATTGGTGGGAAGAGGAAGTGCAATGTTTAAACAAAATGGGGATCGTGGTGGTTTCAAAATCAAAACTTCTAAGTCAAAATCAAGTCCAAAAACCCAACAGCTTAATAAAGTATAATGGATTTCGGTCACATCATCAACTAACAAAAAAAATCTAATCTAATCTAATTATTGAGTTTTTAAATGTTCTGAATCCTAGCCACGGTTGAGTCTCATCCACGTTCCATCAGTAGCAGTTGCAAAAAATTATTACTAATCCTAATCGGTGAATACTATATTAGTCAATTACTGGAAAGCATCTTTGATCGTGTTTTTTCTCCAAAAATTGCAACCAGATCGGAGATTTTATTTATTTATTTATTTATTGTTGTAAGACCAAGTCTAAGAGTTCGATATTGTAAATTTCACTATTTATTTTTCCCAGCCTTTGAAAGACCGCAAGCACTCAAATGTACCATCATCATTATCATCAAAGTTTTGTTCCAACTAGAGGACAAGCTAAATGTATAAAATTAGAGCGGCACAGAAAATCCTATATTATTGTTAAATCGGACCAAACTGACCGAATCGGATGGTTCGGATCAGTTTTATAGTAGATCGGTTTGGGCTACAGTTTGAAAATCGTAACAACATTTTAAATCGGTTGGTTATCGGTTTGAACCCCCAGTTCATCATCTAAACCGAACCGACTGATATATTATGTAATTTGAGTATTTGACTGTTTAGATTTTATGATTCCATTTGATTGGCGCCATTCAACAACTCATGTGCTTTACTTTACTCTAATAGGAATTTCGCCACCTCTTGATAGATTGATCATTCTTAAAACATGTAACTAAGATACACAAAGTAAAATGAGTGAAATCAGGTGTTTTATGTGATCCTTCTCACATTGGGGCTCAGATTGAAAGTTGGCAAGAGCCGATAGAACATGGACGAGTGGTTATCACATCGTTTCTCTAATGAGGGATGCTACATGGACCGATTCTTGGGATCGGTCTCTGGACCGATCCCAATGTTTGCATCCAAATATTTCCAAATGACTCCATGTACTAATCCCAATGTGGGCGGATTTGGTCAGGGAGATGCAGAAATAGTACTTCAAGATCCATTACGTGTCCAAGGTTTGTTGTTCTTCTTGGCATCTATTATCTAGCACAAATCTTTTTGGTTCTCAAAAAGAAACAGTTTGAGAAGTTTCAATTGTCCGAAATGAATTTCTAGATCCACGGATTCATCAAGTTGGTAAAAAGGGCCGAATTACTCTTGCTTTTAGGTCATGGTTGTCTAAAGCTTGGTCTGGGAGGTTGAAAAATCAAGATAGTCATCAGCACAGAAAACACACTACTTGTATATCTTTTTTGTGCAAAACCTATTGTACTAAACATTAAAATACTTAGGAAAACACACTACTTGTATATCTTTTCTGTGGAAATCCGCGTGCACACAAACGTGACCTGGGCATGTTTGGTACGGAGAGGAATCTCAAAATTAGAGGGATTTCTTGCTCGTGGAACTAAGCTATCATCAATAAAGATTTTGTTAGGGGAGGAATTATCACATTCCATGTTTGGGTGGCATAGTGGAATCCCACCATTTCAATTATACATCCTATGGTTAACAGTTTTAATTTCCTGTATTTTTCAAAATCGATGAGGAACCTTCTAAATAAGATGGAATGATTCATATCGTGATTTATGAACGTATAAAAGTCTAAAAGCACTCATATTTTAGACTGGATTTTTCGTAATCTTTCAAAAGTTCATGACTAGTCGGCGACTAAAATCTGATCCCCAACTGTTTTAACCTTTAGGAGAGGATGAACAGTTTAAATTATGATTCAAGAGTCTCAAATGAAGAAAAAAAAAAAAAAAACTGAAAAAGAGGACCGCCCAAAGGCTAGGTTTTGGGCATGTTCTGACCCACACTCGTACATTACACATGCACATTACGATCAAAGCCTACTTCTATTGAGTTGGACTCTCAAGTCTTT
The DNA here is from genome assembly GCA_003546025.1 of Camphora micrantha. Classification (NCBI taxonomy): domain Eukaryota; kingdom Viridiplantae; phylum Streptophyta; class Magnoliopsida; order Laurales; family Lauraceae; genus Camphora; species Camphora micrantha. The sequence goes on along the minus strand of QPKB01000003.1, from coordinate 26,449,147 downwards.
TTCATTTTCCTTTCTAAAGAAATATCATTAAAGCCAAACAAGACAAACAAACAGACACTCGAGTCTTAATAATGCAAAGCGATACGCCTTTTTGTTTTTTCCAGAAACAAGTGACATGTGATGGTGGGTGCCACATGCATGGGAAACACCACTCATACATTCTCAAACGACAAATTTGAGATGCTCGTTAATTTAAAATTTTCACTGAGGGGTCGTTTGTTTCAAGCCATTGTCATTTACTTATGTAAATGGTTTACATGGGCAATGATTACATATATTAGTATTTGTTTGAGGTAGTTTATGTTTGAGGTGTGTAGATTGTGTGAAATTGGTCACACCTCAATAGATGGTAACCTGAATCACATAGCACAATTAGGTACAAGCTTGATGAATGGTGAATTCAGGCGGGTGAACACTACTTCTAACATGATCACCTCTCATGTGATTTTTTTGAATTCTCACACTTCTATAGAACCTAAAATCATAATCTAAGCTGTTATCCTCTTCAAAAAGCTAATTACGGCTATGAGACCGAATCTTAACCGTTGATTCATGCTAAATCTTGAGATATTTACAAAAAAGAAAAAAGAGAAAAAAGTCCACATGAAAATTAGCCATTCTAAGAATCTATGAACTCCATTTTCATGATCCGAACTTTTAAAACTCTTTAGAAGGCCAATTATGGGCAAGGGGTCAAATTTGAAATCCTTAGTCATTATGGATTGTGAGATATTTGGAAAAAAAAATGGAGACCGTTGGATGCAACCACTGAGTTTGAACACTATTTTCTCATCCTTTGTGCCCAACCCATTGTTTTCAAATTTTATGTGTGGCCCCATTAGTCATGATTTGAGCCATTAAAACTCTTTGAATTGACCAAAAAGGCCATAGGACTGAATTTCATTTCTAAATTTCTCATACATTTTTAGATATTTGCTATAAAAAAAAAAAGTTCAGTTCTGATCACAATCTATAATTATGAATTCTGTGGGTCCTATTTTTATGATTCGAACGGTTAATCCTCTTCAAAACGGTCATCTTTTGTTAGGGATCAAGTCTTATGCCTTTACTCATCATATATTTTAAGAAATTTGTAATAAATCAGTGGAAATAGTAAAAATTTGTGAAAAATAGTCAATTATTGGATGCATTTAGACTCACATGTGAGGAGGTGTGAAAATGACAAACCCTTGATCGTGTTTCACATGTGGCTGCATATGAAAATGACTTACATGTGGACCATTTACACATGTGGACTATTTTCATATTAATGATTGAAACGTGCGACGGCGGCCCTGTTGCTCCTTGTTCTTCCTTTTTGTCTTGTGTAGTTTTGTGGTTGAAAGGCCCTGATTTGCCTTTTTCGTTGCAGTTAGTGCTCTCTTAGTTCCACTGCTATGGTTTTTTCTGGATGACAGTTGTTGTGGAGTTCTTTCTTAAAAATGTCAGTTGGTTGTGTAGCTACTCCCGTTCTCTGTTCCTTCTAGTTTAGGATGTTTTGTTTTGCAGCTCTCTTTCTAGTCAAAGTTTTGGGAGCAGTTTAGATTTTTTTTACCATTGTTGGGCTTGCCTTTTTATATCCTATTTATGGTCTTCTTTTCCCTCTTTTTTGTCCTATGGCCTTCTTCCCTTTATATGTTATGGAAATTTATGGCAAGATAGAAGCTTGTAATTCCTCTGGATCTTATAGTAACCACACATCAAAATAATACAAACATCATTTTTTTTCAGATTGCAATGGTCAATGACGACGTCGTTGCTTCACAGAAGCTAGTACAAAAAATTGTGTGTGACTGTACAACTATGTTGTTGCTTAACAGAAGTTAGTGGAAGAAAATGTGTGTGACTATACAACGACATATATATAGAACATTAGCGACGACGTCAATACTAACTTTTGATATTAAGTGATGATGTCGTCGCTTGTTGAAAAAAGGCAAAAATAAAATAAAAAAAATCTGGTGGGAATACCACTTCCGTGCCATTTATACTATTGGTACATTTTCTTGTTAGTGGCCATCTAGGGTCCTTTTTTAGGTAAATTTCTCTGGATTTTATTTACATCTTTTGAAATTTATTTGGATCTTTTGATATTTATTTGCATCTTTTTAAATTTATTTGCGTTCTTTTGAGATTTATTGCCTTTTTTTGGAATTATTGCGTTTTTTGAAAGTTATTTTCGTTCTCATTAATTTTTTTTCATTAATCATGGTCAATTAAATGGTAGTTGACCATTATTAATGGCATATCCCACTAATCGTGGGATATATTTTTGAAGCAAAGGTAAATTAGACATATCAAGTATAAGAATATGTTAGAAGACCATTGGCTGCATGACCTTTTTTTTTTTTTTTTGTAGACTGTTTGCAACAAAGTTATACTTTGAGAGACGTTCTTCGACTGAATGCCCCAAGAAATAAAGGAATGCCATTGGGTTCCTGATTTTTTAGAGATAAGATAAAAGGAGAGTATTTTTGGAGAATAAAAGAAAGGTGTCCTTTTATTTTTACTTGCTTTCCATGTCTTTCCTTTTCTTTTTTAACTCTATAAAAAAAAAAAAAAAAAAAAAATACTAAAAACAAAAAAGTTCTAATAGTGGGCCCGCCTAATCTATTAAAATCCCCTTGTATGGGACTTTGGCCAAATTTCACTCTATTATAAGTTGGGCCCATTACTCGATTGAACTTATATAAAATACATGAAGAACATATCATACAAGCATATTATTTTATATATTAGGGCTACTTTCTACATATCGTCCATTCCGATCTAAAACATTAATCAGGGCGTTTAAATTTTTAGGAATCGAAAAGTCATTGTTAATAGAAATATAATTCTTTTACTCTTAAAATAAGTTATTTTTGTACTTTTTAGCTAAAAACAAAATATTTAGAAATTTCCTCTTATGACCATTCTTCATCCCTACCAATTAAAAACTTTTTTTTTTTCTGCTTTTGGTGATTTTTATCTGGGTAGATGCATTCAGCCCTAAATTCAACTAAATATTTAAGTTTGATATTTTACTCGAGCCTAATTCATCCAGATTCAAATCTGATTTTTTTATCAGATCACATAACTCAAACTAAAATGGGTCAGAGTAATGGATATAAATTTTATTTATATTGCATTAACATGCCTGAGAAAGTAGGGTCCTGATCTATAATCTCATGGTGTTTTATGCAAACTTAATCTCTTGGTGGGGCCAATTCATGATAGAGTAAAATTTGACCATGTTCCATAAAAGAGGAGGTCATATGCTCGAGTGATCCATACTAATAGGTGGGCCCAATGTTATAAGGTTAGTGTTTTTAACTTAGAAAAGGGAATGGGAGGAAGGGCAAATCTTGGAAAGAAAACACAATGTAATAATCAAGAGTTCTGTTACTCTTTTATGATTTCTCTAGTAAAACATCTCTCCATCATATCTTGGAAGAGAAAAAAAAAAAAAAAAATCTTAAGGATCTGCTACTTTCTTTGTTTCTTCCTGTTTAGTCTCCTTATAGCATTTTCCTTTCACATGTGTTGGATAATCAAGTAAAATAAAACTTAGCATGAGAGAGAGACATTGAGACCGAAAGAAAGCAGAATGAACTTTGCCAAATGCCAATGAGTAGTTGGACTTGTGACAAGAAGAGAAGAAGAGAGAAACTAGCTGAGAAATGCTAGTCAAAAGAGAAGAAATAGCTAGTATGAAGAAAGTAGAAATGCAGAGGCAGAGTGTTAGATTAATTCTGCCACCGGGCAAGATTCGTTGCAGTGGTGCAGAACGAGCTCTAATACCATAAAGAAGATTTTAAGACAGTAAAATTCAATATAATTTCATTGATATCAGATAATTCTTCCACGTACATATATATATACTACTGAAGCATTAGATTGGTACAGAAAATAAGAAAGAACGGAGTTTGTTAAGGGCATTTGAATCCATTTGGAAATTGCCCAGTCAACATAGGAGAATACTGAGAGAATATATTAAATATATTAACAGCAAAATAGTCTAATTTATGTTTAACTATTCAATGTTTGACTCTCATCTTCTACGATTCTTACTCCCGGAATCTTTTGAACGGTTTCCACATCATTAGGGCCTTGACTGGACCCTAATCTCTAAAATAAGTGGCTGTCAACGTTCAAAAACAAGCGAACCCTCAGTCAATTCAACTACATATTTTCCCATTGCAGGGCTCGGTCAACAATCATTTAACATTAAATTGAGATCAGTCAACCACAGCATCATCTTGTTAAGGGAATCCGGATCGACCCAAGCAGCCAGATTTACCCAAAAAAAAAAATCAAAAAAAAGTTTTCAAAAGTCAGGCCACCTTGTTAATCCAATCCTTCCAAAAATAACAATGCTACATTTGATGAATGTGGGCCCCACTTATGGAGATTTTTTCTTGGGCCTCCTCTAGACACACTGCTTTTAGACTTTTTGACCATTAGGTTTTGGAAATTCATGTCGAGACATGAGGTGGGGCCCCACACGGGCAAATGACAGTGAAAAGAGCCATTTGTCCATTCATTGAGTGGGCCATTTGTGAGATTAGGTTTTGTCTTTGATTTTGACATCCTCATCGTGAAAGGGGTCGATTGGGTACGTGCATCACAAGCTTATGGGATTGTAGATAGGGATGTAAATGGGTATCTGATTCTCCTATTATTCGGAGATTCCAACCCGTTAAAAATCGAGTCTGGGTCTTTATTTAGGCCCCGATAAGTAAATGTGTTCGGGTCCGGTTCCACCTTGTTTTGGACCCGTGGACCTGATATATTACCTCAATTTTAAAAAATCTCTCATAAAAACTACATTTTTTTTTAATAACATTCTCTACCTAAATCTGAACTGAATCCATACCCGTCCCATATATGGTTTTGGTTCAAGTTCCAGAGCTAATAAATCGGTTCCGAAACAATTCTCGGTCCACCTTCTCCTTAACAGTTCCGGGTCCAAATCCACCATGGACCCAGACCGAAACCGACCCGTTTACAACCCCATTATCTTCATCAGTTTCAAGGACTTTTCTTTAAATAGTTCATTTGACTGGGTAAAGTGTCTTTCTGGAAGGAACATGGTAGTTGTACGTATGATGTGTGTCAGCTACCTTTTTCTATTAAGTCCTAGTACCTTGAATCTGTAAAATATTAACAATCGCATATTCGCATACAATAGGTCGAGGATATCAAGAAGAGAGAGAATCTTAATTGAAAACAGGCCTTATTCCTTGCACTCAAAAGGGTTCGAATTGAAAAATAGAAGACAAGATTTTGCACATGTGCCCAATTTTTTAACCTGTATGTAGCCTGAATTTGAGTTGGGTTCATAGGTTTCGTGCTGTAGACCCCAATAGGACTAGGTGTTTTTTTTAATGCAACAAGCATTTATTCAGTAGAGAACGCATATTATATATGTACATGGGAACAGGGGTGATCCCCAGCGCACCTATGACTTGCGCACAAAATCAATGGAAAGGTGGGGGATAAAAAAAACTCTAGGTCATGGTACCTGTATATAAAATTTCAAACACGTAAGTTCATCTTAATCCCTTGATTTATGCCTCACAAATTTAAATGTTGTCGTTTTATTATAATGTCTCTTTTGATTCAAAACTCTGGCGTAAACCATTTCTTCCCTGTTCCAATCATGGATTCAACTACGTATGAACAGGCCCTTGATGTTGGGTAGGTTGAGTTCTTGTCTTGAAATAAAAAATATTAATATTGGTGAGATCTTATCCATTATTGAGAATCAATCTTGAACTTGTGGTATCATTCTTTTTTCCAATATAAAAAATTGAGGACTTGGCTAAATCAATTCTTATGAAATTGTGGATCAGATCATTTGCCCTTACTTCAACAAAGGAAGCATGAACCCATCTATAGAACCATTTATGTTCTAGTTCCAATTCAATAATAAACAAGTCTGAACTAATTGAATTTTTTCCCCCATTCCTGGTGGCATCAAGATGCCGCATTGCCAGGAAATTTTATTTGTCATTCGAGGAGAATAGACATACATACATAGTCGATCTAACGGTACAGTCCCAACATATTGACGGAAATAAATGAGACTAATGACATTCAAGGGTTTGGTTGTGTGTCCCATTTAGATTGGTGATTAGTTAGGCCCCACTACATGGTGTGCACCAAAAGATCCAAGGAAAAGTGTGCATCTAAAGTTTTTTCTATGTAAGTTTATTCACATAATAAGTATGTACAAGTATGTTTCTATTGTGCTCGATGGATCATGGTGTGGGCTCATGTTTTTTGTTTGAGTCAAGGCTCTGCCCACTCAAACCTGACCCTTCCTTTTCCATCCCTTATCATCTATATCGTAAAAAGATATTTTTTTTCAAGAAGGAATAGGTTAAGGATAAAGATGAATCCAGAACATGAAAGCAAAGAAAAGAATAATTTGCTTGGCTAGCACTGCAAGTTGTAAAGTAGATGCGGGCCCAAAAGACTTTCATGGGAGAGGCCACCATTTAAAAAAAAAAAAAAAAAAAACGAATTTAGATCACATTTATAATAGCTAGAGCAAGGAAATCTCAAAAAACAATTTGTGAGGCAGAGTTATTTTCAAATCCTTAAAATTTAGAAATATTTAAATTCTCGATAAACAAGGCTGGGACTAGGATTTTTTTTTTTTTTTGCTATCGGATGGTTTACAACCCTTTGGGCTGGACTAATTCCTCCGGGCCCAGAGGGAAGCCGGGTAAACTCCCCTATAGCTCATGTGTGGTAGTGCAGTTTTGAACCTACATCCTCCGGGTGCAAACCGTGGTCCTAAGCCAACTGAGCTACCCCTGAGACTAGGCGATTTTCTTGAGGAGAGGGAGAGTAAACTAAAAAGATTTTTAAAAAATAAAGAAATTTAGTAATAAAATACATAAGAAAAAGGAATAATTATCTTGCGCTCCACTTTCATTGAGTTGATATTTATTCACGGTTGGATAATTGATGAGTTCACAAAAGATACACTTTCATAGCATTACTTTATGAGTTTTCAAAGATAAAATAACTCAAAACACTATTTTTAGTATAAAAATCATAAATTTCATCCCCATCATGCTTTGCTCATATCTTTCCATTATAGATGGTCATTTGTATGCATTTATATGAATTCCAATGGCTTCCATACAAAATATGTTTGAAAATGATCTCAATTATGTTAATTTCTCTTTGTAGGTGTTAATTGAAGATTAATTTGAAGATTAAATTTGAGATTCAAGAGTTAAAGAGAGTAAGGATAAGTTTGGAAGACAATTGGATGAAGAAATAACAAAATTAGGCCAATAATAAGAAGTAAAATGAAAGACCTGAGTTGGTATTTTGACCATATCTTTTTACTCGGGTATCTGATTAAGATGATCTCAAAAGAATTGGAAAGCTTATTCTAAGATCTACAAATCATATTTCACATTATTTTTCCCAATTCGGACGTTTCGGGGGTCACAATCGCACATCAATCATGGAACTATTTTCTAACACGGGAATCACATTCATATGTTCATATTTACATTCTTGTGAAGTCCTACATTGGAAAGAAACCAAAAGAGAGTAAGGTAAATATTTCTATATAAGAAAGGGAGCTTTAGGCATTAAAGATACAAGCAATGAGAGCCTCCTTCTCTTTACTTAAGCTATTCATGTAATTGAGAGTAATTGTAGAGAGAAAGTGATGAAATCTTTATAAAAATTGTAGATTTGGAATGAAAGCTTTGTCTTCTCCAATAGGTAGCTAATCCCCTTTGATTGGATCTTCAAGATGAAGTTAAGTTAATGCTATTCCTTTTGCTTATGCTTTTAATTCACTTTGTTTATTGCTTAATATGCTAGAATAGATTTTTTTTTCATTGCAATGTGTTATCTTCCATACTTATTTTCTATCTTAGCATTCTTTTTACTATCTATACTTAGGTTTGATAAATCATGCTTAGGAGCTAATATCTTTTGATGGTTTATGCTTACTTTTTTATAGATAGTCATTAGAAATGTTTCCTTTTATGAAGGGAAGAAAGTCTTAGCTATTAGATTGTTAATTTCTTTCTTAGAGCTTTAAAGTTATATTTTCCAAATCTAAGCATTGACTTGTCATTAGATTTGAGTATTTATTTGAGCATTAGTGTTGGATTAGTGTCACTTAATGAATTCTAAATGGTTCAATATATCCATTAGTATTGCTTGTTGCTTATTTTACTTACTTTAGTTAGATGCTATTCACATTCCCACATATTTATTCACTTATTTTAATTTTCACATTCCATTTCTCTATTCACACCATCAATTCCACCTTTGATTTTACACTACTTTAGCACATTTTTTTTTTTTAATCTCCATCCACTCATTTTTTATCTTTCACTTGGTTATTTTCACACACTTATTTACTTGATCTATTTAACATTGCTCCTTTGTTCTTGTTATTAACCTTATTATTTTTCTTTTGTTGTTAACATTGTTCTTGTCATTAACTTGTTACTAACATTGTTCTTGATTTATTCTCACCTGAGTTCTTCTATTTTTACTAACATTTCTTTGTTATTTAGTTTCTTGTTTTCTTTTAGTTTGCATTTTTTATTTTCCTTGTTATTATCTTGTTTCTTGCTTCCAATGTTTTTGTTATCACCATTTGCTTTTGTTAGCTATATTTGAGTCGATACTCCTTTTCATTAATCATTGTTATTTTCCTTATAATGATCCTCATGGAAATGATACTCTGACTTCCACAGTCTATATTACTTGAGACAACCATATACTTGCAGAATTCACATCAATAACTATCATGACCGGAGTAGAATTTTCTTTGATTATAGAAAAATATCAAATTCTAATGCATATATACAAGAGCAAAGGAGATATACAAAGTAGTGCCAATTGTTAGAGATTAAAAATATGAGCTATACAATAAAACTATGAGAGAGAGTAAATGAGCAAAGACTATGACAAAAGACTGAGATATTTGAAAATTAGTTTGGTTTCATGCTGGGGAGCTAACTATGGACCTTGTCCTTTTACTAAGACAATTAATAGAAAGTACTAAAAGTAGAGTAAAAAACCATCATAGTGTCTTCATTGATCTAATGGAGATTTGATTATGTGTGTTTTAGATAGAAAGAGTGTTTCAAGAGGTTCTATTAATATCATTCAATATATATATATATATATATAAGGGAACAATAACTTCTGTGGGAACTATATGTGTAGATAGAAGTGAGTTTCTAATGACTAGATTTGCATTAGGGATCAACACTAAGCCCTTATCTTTTTACACTAAATAGGTGGATAAATAAAAAAAAATGGCTTGAATGTGAAACTCAAGAGATGTCTAGAGATTTTAAGTGCCAAGGGCTTTAAAATAAGTTATACAAAGAAAGAACTAATGAATCCAACGTTAATGGGGATGTTGAGATTAATATAACTCTTATGAGAATTGAAATTCAAGAAATATACCATGTGTTTGGCAATTAATTAGTTAAGTTAAAGTAAAGTGAATCAAGACAAGAAATGGCAAGGGGTCATATAAAAAATACACAATTTCAAAATTCCCTCTTTATTTTTCAAAAAAAAGTAAAAAAAGCAATCTCCTTTCTCCACTAAAAGAGAAAAAAAACTACACTTTTCCATACAAAAAGTCAAAAAGATTTCATATCAAACAACTAAAAACAAAACACCATCATAACCCCTTATATTTTATTCTCTCTTGATTTTATGCTTCACCTCACCATACTTCAATTCACTATACATCCAAACACTAAAGAGATACATTCAATGCTTGACTTATAATTTTGAAGGGTGGAGAGATTGAGGAGGATGTGAACAAAGGATTAGAGTTGGATATTGAAGTGGAGACTTTCTCTTGGAGTGTTTTATGATATATGCATACTAGAAAGATAACTTTTTTAGGACAATGATTACAACCCTATAGAGCATAATGGCGAATTAAAAACAATACACGTAAAAGATAAGTGTAGTAGAAACAAAAACGTTGAGATTGACGTATATTGATCAAACTAGAAAATGTATAATAAAAAAGTAAGCACGTTATAGAGTAGCATCAGTATGTAAATTAAGAGAGATTCATTTAAGATAGTTTGGACATATCCAATTGCATGCTAGAAACAACTTTGACGAGGAAAGTTTCTCTATACACGTTGATGGCCTCTCAAGGAAGGGGCAAATGGGACATGAATATAAGTAGTAAGGATAGATCTAAAAAAGTTTCATTTGTCCTAGGATTTGACACATTATAGAATAGAGAAATACAATTTATTTAGCTGACTCCAACATAGATAGGTCAAGGCTTCGATGAAGATGATAATATAATGTTTTTGAGTATTTTAATTTAACAAGTGGGTACTGCGAAGGGTTTATATATAAGACACTAAGAATTCTTTATTTAAAGATTTTGAAATCATTTGCTACAAATTTGTCACTCCTCTTCACAATCTTATTTATCATTACTAATAAAACTTCAAAATTCAACTTTCTACTTTAGATCTTGAGTCAATCAAGAGATCTTACAAAAGCTATACTAATTAAATATATACTTTAATTATATTTAAAAACTAACTTGAGAGATTAGAAATGTATTATTTTAATAGTAATTGCAAAAGAGAATTTCCATCTTAATTTGTTTGTGGAAACGATATAGTTTTTGTGCTAGAAAAGCTTTTCTTTATTTAAAATTTTTTCACACTTTCAAGTTTTAACCTTTTCAAATTAGTTGTATATTCACTAGAAACAAATTTGGAAGAGCATGATATCAATGTGGGAAAAGTCATCATGAAAATTCCACTACAAATGAAACTAATGCTATAAAAGGTGAAGTCTTTAATTTTAATTTTGCACTGAAAATTGAAGGGAGTTTCACTTATAAACAACAAGTGTCCTTCTACAATTACAAATAGCCACCCTGCCACTATACATAGATAAACTTATATATTTTCATAGATAACCACTTTTACTTCTGCAAGAATCATGTTCTACCTTCTTTAGTAATTTGAGGGTGACTTTCCAGCGGGCGATGAAGTTCATTTTAGTTTTTCGTAAAAGAGGACCAAAATTCCTGTAGTTAATAAATACAAAAGACCATCATACCCAAGATAACTTATCTGAGATTAAAGCCCTAATTTTAATCATGAACATGTTATAACTAAGGGAAGACTTTTGCAAACCAATCTAATTGTGTTAACAATCAATCATTGTGGTTCATCATTATTTGAAAAATTATGGAGCCAATTATTTCTAAAATTAAAGAATGCAAGTGGTTATTTGTAGTTGTCAAAAACATACACATGGCATTAATAAGATTTAAAAAAAAAAAAAAGCACAATTGTATAGGATCCATTTGTTTCTTGTCATTGAATTCTTAAAAAGCTTTACGACACGTTCTTGTATCAAAGGGGCTAAAATTGAAAGAGGAGCGGTGAAATACCAACAAATTGTCATCAAATACGTACCCTCCCCTATAGTTAAGTTACCAAGTTTTAGTAGTGTGTTGCTCTAACAGAATCCCATGTTATATATATTCTCCACTTTTCACCTCTTTACTCTTTCTTCTTACAACCCATATCACTATAAATTCCTAAAAAAATTAGCGGCCTCATATACAATAAATAAGACCCTAGAACAAGATAAGACCAATGATAAGATCAATGACTAAAGACCTGTAAAGAAAAGTCATCAAACATTGCAAAGAAGTTGCTAAGGCGATCCAGCGAATTTGCCAGATAACAACCAATGACTAAAAACCTGTAAAGAAAAGTCATCGAACATTTCAAAGAAACTGGACTGGAGATCCAGTGAATTTGCCTTGGATTTTAATGCATGACTTCGATTTTTTTGAATGACTTCTACTCCAACCCCACTTACTTTCAATTGACTGATACAGGACTTTGATATTGTCAGACAGAAAATTACATTGCGTGGCAATTTCTCACACTTGCGAGTTTCATTATTTTAAAGCAGAAAAACAGTACCAAGGAAACTCCATTATTGGACCTTTCACGGCTATAAAAAGGCAAGACGAGTGAAGCGAATATTGCATCTTTACCTCCTCCATTCTATTGCTAAAGGAGAAGACGACCCAAACCTCCAGTCATGGTCTCTGAGAAGAAGATTGTGGAAGAAGTGTCCGGTTGGCTCCGGGTCTTCGACGACGGCTCGGTCGACCGGTCTTGGACCGGGCCCGAAGAAGCCAAGTTCTTAGCAACCCCAGTGGCTCCGTCGGAGCAATTCATCGATGGGGTCGCGACCCGGGATGTAGTCATCGACCCAAAATCCGGCCTCTCAGTCAGGATCTACCTCCCTGAAGAGGAGCACGACAAGGACGCGAAGCTCCCCATCCTCCTCCATTTTCATGGAGGAGGATTTTGCATTAGCCAAGCGAGTTGGTACATGTACTACCAATTTTATGCTCGGCTAGTCAAGTCAGCCAAGGCCATATGCGTATCAGTCGAGATGCGGCTGGCTCCTGACCACAGGCTACCAGCCGCTGTGGACGACTGCTACGATGCCCTTGTGTGGCTCCGAACCCTGGCTCGAGGCGACTTGACCGAGCCATGGCTCAGTGCCTATGCTGACTTCAGCCGAGTCTTCCTCATTGGAGACTCCTCTGGAGGGAACTTGGTGCACGAGGTGGCTGCACGAGCGGGTTCCCAAGAGTGGGCACCCCTAAGGCTGGCTGGAGGGGTGCCCATCCACCCTGGCTTTACACGCTCTGAACGAAGCCAGTCGGAGCTCAAGACTGAATTTGAGACGCCGTTCCTGACGCTGAAGATGGTGGACACCTTCTTGGGCCTAGCATTGCCAGTTGGCAGCACTAAGGACCATCCGATCACCTGCCCGATGGGCCCGGCGGCACCACCACTCTCAAAGCTAAAGCTGCCACCATTTTTAATGGTGGTGGCCGAGAGAGATCTGATTCAGGACACAGAGTTAGAGTATCTGGAGGAGATGAAGAAAGCAGGGAAGGAGATTGAGGTGGCATACAACAAGGGGGTAGGCCACAGCTTCTATCTCAACAAGATTGCAGTTGAATTGGACCCTGTAACGGCCACTGAAACCGATTTGCTGATATCCACTATATCGGATTTTGTCAAGAGGCACTAAAGGGATCCCTTTGTGTGAACTCATAGCTTTCATCTCCTTCTCTCGGAATCTTCTGTGCTTGTTACAGGTGTAGTATTACAGATCATGTAGCCATGTATGGTTGGGTTTGACCTTTGTTACAAATATTAGTATGTATTGTTGGGTTTGATCTTTTGGAATGAGGAAAGTGACAGTATAAATAATTATGCTTTATCACTCTAAAAGGCCATGTTTAAGATGTGAAAATTTACTTTAAATTAATCAATTGGGGTCGTTGCATTCAATGGATAAACTTGTTATTAAAGGTGGGTGTTGGTGATCTGGTTTTAAAACTCGCCACAAATCCTTTCATGGTCATATAGTAAGATCATCCTATCATCAAGGGTTTGTTTGTGTCAGACACTTTAATGAGGAAAAAAGGTATGGAAAGTGAAAATCCTTCTCCATACCACGGAGAGTTTCACGACTGATGCAGGCGCAGTTTTTCATCTGAGAACTAACTTTTCCATAATTCCATAAAAAACTATTTTTGATGGGGGACATCAGAATTGGTTTTCCTCGGAGCATAAAAAGATTATCCGTGAAAGTAATTTTGCAAGGTGCCACACAAAAGTTCATGAAGGCCCCAAAGTACAATTGCTTTCTGAGTAGAAATTTTTATGTTGGTTTTATTAAGGAGCTTGGATCACTGAGGATATCTTCTACGGTGATCGTGAGTGGACCAATCAAGGCATGCCACATCACCGTTGGCAGTCTACCATGCATACGAGCAGCTTAGCATATATCCGGGCATGGTCTGCCCATGGTAATGTGGCGGACTATGATTCGTCCACTTACAGTCATCGTGAAAAAAATCCTTAAATGATCCAGATTCTTTATTAATATATCAGTAGTACTTTTTTTTTTTGGGTATAAAGATAGCAGTAATATTTGCTCTATCAAATTGTGTCATCTTCAATCCATATCAACGGCCTCTTACCTCAGCTGTAATTGGCTACTCCAGATTTAAACCTGGGCAATCACCTTGCTCACTCAAGGACTTTTCTACCTGATCACCCAAAGTCTACTTCACTCACTACAAGGCGGGTTCCCAGCCCTAAATTGGGTATCCAAATAAAAATTCACATGGCTAAATGTGTGCACTTGAGAAGTTTGGATGCCTATATTTGCATTTCCTATTGGGAACTCTATTTTTACTTTTCAGCTAGTAGCGACAGCTCAAAATCCCACCTTCTTTTATCACAAAAGCCAATTAAGTTGTACTTCTTACAAAATTACATCCCCATCAAATCAACGTGGTGTAAAACCCTGTTTTGCAAGGTGGGGAACTTATTTGGGGGCGTGAGTGCTTTCTACTATTCAAAGGTCCCGTTTTGTAACAATTGGAGAATTCTAGAAGCTATTAGATAAATTGACATGGCTCTTTCTTGTGGTGCATGCAGACTCACTTGTCTTGCCACTATCCATGGTGGAGGTCAAGCAGACAAGAGTCAGTGGCTAACCAACCTACTTGAAGCGACACCACTTTGCCTTTAACATTCAGGGCCATCCAAAAGAGTCCGGATCCGGACCCCCTGCATGTCTTGTCAAATCATGAATTTGGACTCTCAGCGAGGTTACACGAGGCTGCCGAACTACCGGAAGAAATAGAAAAAAGCTACATGTCTCGGGTTTTTGTCCCGGGACATGGACCAACCCCCCGGGGGCCGTTGGATCTCAGGGCAGCCTGGGATATTGTAGAACAATTTTTCCATGTTACAATAATTTGAATATTCTGATCTTTTCACATGTGCACCACGAGTACACAGGATCTGCCCACGGTAGTGTTTATTTCTTCGAGCGGTGCTACATGTCCCAGGTTTTTGTCCCGGGACATGGACCGACCCCCCCGGGGGCCGTTGGATCCCAGGGCAGCCCGGGACATGTAGCACCGCTCGAAGAAATAAACACTACCGTGGGCAGATCCTGTGTACTCGTGGTGCACATGTGAAAAGATCATAATATTCAAATTATTGTAACATGGAAAAATTGCTCTACAATATCACATATTTACGTTGCGAGATTTTATCATTCTAGGGCTAAATTTGGACTTACTGTTATCAGATATGTGTAACCTAAAGCAATCGACCTGCCTCTTCTATGGGTCATACTTGATGTCTTAAAACTATATATAGCAAGGAAAATCTCCTGCTTGGAGAGGTAGCTATTGAAAATTAGGAAAAAGTTAGGAGTTGAGTTCAAGATGTGATAAGAGCTCATGGTATGGTGGAAGGCGGTTATTACAATTTTAGAGTTTGATTTAAGTGTGGATAGTAGGTATATCACTTCAATTAATTATATTATATTATATATGAAGCAAATAAATCTCAATTGAGAAATTTGCCAATTGATTTTGACTCTACTCTAACTGTTGGATGGATAACCGCTCCCTACGCTAATATTGAACAACTTCTCCATAACTCTTGAAATTCTCTAACAGCTAGTCCTAATTGATTTTGGATCTACTCTTAACTACTTGATGTATAACCTTTCCCTACACTAATATGGAACAATTGCTCCATGACTCTTAAAATCTTGTAACAGTCACTCCGCAACTCTAATGACTGCCTCTCCATTGTGACATTATCTTTGTGGTAACTTTTCCATTTGATCAAGTGAAGACGGTTCCCAAATGGAAAATATGCCATGGCCACTGTCACAATGATTTCTCTCACTCTCTCTCTCTCTCTCTCTCTCTCTCTCATTCATGTAGATTCCTCTCCATTTTTCAATTCCAGGTTTCCTGAGGCTTCCTTATAGATAGAATCCCGTTGGCCTTATATGACCACTTATTTCAATAATTTTCAACTAGCGCCGCTGTGAAGAATAGAAGAACGAAGTAGAGTTTTTTTTTTCTTTTCTTCATTCATCGTTTTTGTCCTTTTGATATAGGGCAATGGCCTTAAACATATGGGGTGTGGGCCTTGTTCATGTGGGGCGTAGGCTAGTAGCCCAATAGAACTTTAAAGGGGTTGGGAAGTTTCTTTCTTCATAAAAGGTGTCTTTTTTTCCTATCAAGGCTTCCATTTATATTTTTTTTTTAAAGGTATATTTATTGATTGTATTTTCACAAAAGTAAATTTGGCTGCATTTTCTTTTTTCTTTTTTTTAAATCATTGTGTTTTAAATCTAAATTACTCTTTTTATGATTTCACCAAGAGGATCTAGACTCATCTCACAAGATCCCATCATGGATGGGAGGCAAGCTTACACTTTATATGCAATGGGATTGGACAATGGAAAAGCTATAAGTTGTTTATTCCCTAGTAGCTACGTTCTTCTCATGTTTTTGCTACTTTTTCTTTCTTTTTCTCAGATGAAGTACTCAAGGGAACTAGACAATCGCATAAAATGTAAGATTTATGATCCTCTCTCCCTCTTTGATTCCCTCATCATTGATTTAATCTCATTAGCATGAAAATAAAAATCTAGGCCGTGCCTTGTAGCATGTTTTCTTTTTGGATTTGGTGTTGTCTTCTTAGTCCTCATTGTATTTACTCGATCTCTTTATAAGTGAAGTTTAGGCTTGGTCATATTTATTTTCAATCGAATTTTATTTACATTTGGGTGCGTAGAAGATTTGTGCTTTGGAGCCTGGATTTTGGTTTGTAGCTGTGCACTTTATGATGCTGACGTTTGTTGTTTCTTTCATTTTTTACAACCTGTTGGGATTTCAAAGTGTGTTGATCTCATATTTATTTATTTATTTACTTTCCGACTCGGGGGACTCAAACTCCCGCACCATCACACACACCCTCTCTCTGTAATCCACTGAGTTACATGTTGGACACGATCATGTATTTATTTGCATTAGAAAGTGCTTCATTGGTTTGTCTTACTGTAAGAATTCTAGTTGGCTAATTCATAGGATATGGACAAAATCGGGTTTCTTAATAGTTGTTTTTTATTTAGAAAATGACTGATCAAGATTTGTTCGAAAGAAAGAAAGAAAGAAATTTCGGAATCTGGGAGTTGACAGAGGTTGCACGAGCGAACCTCTATTCGCTCGAGTGAACCCTCACAGAACCTCCATCGCTCGACCCAACATGTTCCTCCGCTCGAGCGAAGTCTATTCTTCACTGAACGTCAGAGACAGAGAGCAGTTCGTTCGAGCGAACTCCCCTGTCCACTCTAGCGAACCTGGGAAACTCTAATTCAATCCGGAAACTGCTTGCTATTTTCTCTCAAGCAAACTCTCCTATCCTAATCCGATCCTAAGACTTGAGATACGAGTTTAGGCTTATTTAAAGCCATTCTCTCTCTCTTCTAAAGATACCTTTGATCAAGAATACATCCCCGGTGTAGAGTTTGAGAGATTCATTTCACACCCCCCCCCCCCCCAACAAAAAAAAAAAAGGCTTCAAGTTCTGCTGCGCTAAAGATCAAGTTTTGGGATTGATTCCATCATGCTTTCTTGAAGGTAGTTTTACTCAAGCACAGTGAAGATTAACGACGGGTTGTCGACAGGATCAGAAGCAGTCCTTAGGTTGAATCAACAACTAGGAAATGGTTGTAAGTAATCTTGTAATTTTCTTGTTCATATGGTGCTTGGTTGTCTGTTGGCTTAGACGGTAAGGCCCGTGGTTTTTTCCTGAGTAGGGTTTTCCACTTAAAAATCCTATGTCCTTCTCTTTGTGTAGTTTGATTGTTTCTTAATTTGGATTAGGCCTAAATTATTAATTTAATCACGTAAGATTGATATTTAATAGAGATTTGGTAATTGGGACCTCTGCCTGTGTTAAGGCTGGTTTTTCAATTGGTATCAGAGCAGGTTGCACTAATCCTTGTGTGATCTATTTACTGATCTCTAATGGATATCAATAGAGAAGGAACATCTACCAATAAGCCCCCCACTTTTAGATGGAATCAATTATGCTGACTGGAAAGTAAAGATGATTGCTTTTCTAAGGGCAATATGATGACCAAATCTGGGATATTGTGGTGGAAGGATATATTGAACCCACCATGGTTGTTGAAGGGTAGATTGTACCGAAACCCAAAGCCCAATGGACTACTTATGAAAAGACTAAGTCCAACTGCAATAATGAGGCCATTAATACAATTTACAATGGAATTAATGCAACTGAATTTCATAGGGTTTTTGCA
Source organism: Camphora micrantha (assembly GCA_003546025.1). NCBI lineage: Eukaryota > Viridiplantae > Streptophyta > Magnoliopsida > Laurales > Lauraceae > Camphora > Camphora micrantha. The sequence continues at coordinate 26,430,916 of QPKB01000003.1, read as the reverse complement.
TGTCCTACTGCCAAGGCAGCCTGGGATCTTTTATAAACTATTCATGAGGGAACAGACATTGTCAGGCAAACTAAACTCCAAAACTTGACAACTGCCTTTGAGACAATTTAGATGAAAGAATTTGAAACTTTTAATGAATTTAATACAAAATTGACTAACATTGTTAATTCATGTCATACTCTGGGAGAACCCATTTCTCAATCCAAAATAGTTAAGAAAATTTTGAGGTCTCTTCCAAAACGTTTTCGTCCAAAAGTATTTGCCATCGAGGAGCATCAGGATCTCAATTCTATAAGTGTTGAAAAACTTGTTGGAAATTTGCAAACCTTCGAAGCTAATCACTGTCAAGTGAAAAGGGAAAGGACATTGCCCTAGTGTATTCAAATTCAGTGGATGACCCTGAAATTAGTGATTCTGGCAGTGATTTTGATGATGCAAAGTTTGAGGCATATCTTGCTAGAAAGCTTAAAAAGATTTGGAAAATAAAAAGGTTTTTACCAAGAAGGATTCATTAAATCCCAAGGCACCCTCAAAAGGAAAATTTGTACCTAAAATGGAACAAAGTCAATCTAAGGGTACACCAAAGCCAATCAAATGTTTTGAATGCCAAGGATATGGTCACACTGTTGCTAAGTGTGCAAATCGCAGAGAAAAGAACAAAGATAAGGCTTTAAATGTTGCTTGTGATGATGAGTCTGATGAAGAAGTGTCTGAACCTGATTCACCTTCGAGTGAGTTCGGAAAATATGTTGCTTTCATGGATCTTTCTAATATCTCTTATGTGCAGGAATCTAAGTCTGAAGAAGATTTAGATATTAATCAAATTTCTCATGGAGAACAAAAAGGTGATGAAGACTATTAAAAGCTGTTACAAGAATCTGTTAGAATGTCGAAAATCAGCAAGAAAAGAGCCTTGAAATTAAAGGCAATGGAAGAAAAGAATACTTCATTACAAGCGACATTGTTGGAATCTCAGTCCAAGGTAAAATAGTTAGAAGATTAACATACTATCTTGTCTAACAAGTTGATTCTTGCAGGTCAAGAGAATGATCGTCAGCATCAACAATTTGAAAAGGCAAAATCTGAGTTAGTGAACTTGCAAAATGAGTTGAACTCTTGCAAATTTGAAAAGCAGAACCTTGCTGGAAAATTGAAGATCGTCCTTGCTGAGTTGGATTCCGTAAAAGCTTCAATTAAGTGGATGAATACTGTATCAGTAAAGTTGAATGAAATTCTGGGAAACCAACTACCTCTTTCCTCAAAATCTGGACTTGGATATGTTCAAAGAGCTTCCACATCAAAAGACAAAGGTAAGTTTACTTTCGTTCAAGGACCTACAATGATAACATTGCCTTCAGTCTATCCAAATGCTACATATCCAAAAAGTTATTATCCAAGTTATGTGTCAAAACCAAAATTTGTTCCCATATGTCACTTCTGTGGGATTACCGGACACATACGACCACATTGCAATAAATTGAGAAATTATCACAGAAATCAACGTAGAAAGCAAAATGTCTTTCCTCAACAAGTCAGGACCAAGCCCATCTGGGTCCGTAAATCTGATCTACGCTGTAATGTGGTCCTTACAGCACTCAGTGCTACAAATTTGGATGTGTGGTACTTGGACAGTGGTTGTTCTATGCATATGACAGGGAACAAAGCATTGTTTACCTCTCTTCAAGATTATGATGGTGGAAGTGTTCGTTTTGAAGATGGAGGTAAGGCAAAGGTCATTGGAAAAGGTACTGTCTCAATTCCAGGTATGTCTAAATTGAAGAATGTTTACATGGTTGATGGCTTAAGACAAATCTTCTAAGTATATGCCAACTGTGTGATAACAAGCATGAAGTTCATTTTTTTGCTAATGAATGCATCATTGTTGATAAAAAGGGAAAAACTGTGCTCCATGGTAAAAGAAATTCTGACAACTATTATGTAGTATCAACAGAAAAAGATATGTCATGTAATTCTGCAACATTAAGTGACATAGATTTGTGGCATCAAAGGTTGGGGTCATGTTAATTATAAAGATCTGGAAAAATTATCAAATCTTGAACTAGTTCGTGGGCTTCTCAAACTTCATAGAGCCCCGAATAGTACTTGTGGATCATGTCAAGTTGGGAAACTGATTAAAGTTCCGCATAAAAAGGTTGATTCTCTTACCACTAAGAGACCTTTAGAGCTGTTGCATATGGATCTCATGGGACCCACTAAGTTTGCAAGCAATGGCAGTAAAAAATACATATTTTTAACCGTTGATGATTTTTCTAGATTAACTTGGGTGCGTTTCTTATATGATAAGTCTGAAATTTTTACTGTTTTTAATTACTTGTGGTCTTTTCTCATTGCAGATAAAGGACAAGAATTCGGAGGCGTTTCCAAAATACGCTCCAATCATGGGTCCGAATTTAAAAATTTTGATTTCTCTACCTTTTGCACTAAACATGGCATCAAACATGAATTTTCTGCATAAAAAGCACCACAACAAAATGGAGTGGTTGAAAGGAAAAATCGTGTTATACAAGAGATGACACGGGTTATGTTACATAGCAAAAATATTTCCCAAAGGTTTTGGGCTGAAGCCGTAAACACAGCTGTCTATGTAATCAACTGTGTCAATCTTCGTCTTGGAACAAAAACCACTCCATATGAAATATGGACTGGAGTAAAACCCAATATCAAATATTTCAGAACTTTTGGCAGCAAATGTAACATTCTTTTGGATAGAGAACACTTGTCTAAATTTAATTCCAGGAGTGACGAAGGAATTTTCCTCAGTTACTCATTTACGAGTAAAGCCTATCGGGTGTTTCATCTTAAAAACTCTATCGTCATGGAATCCATAAATGTGGTTGTGGATGCTGCAGGAACTTCCGATTATTTTTCTGATGATGATGAAGGCATGACTTTTTCTCCTTCTTCTGAACAAGTTATGGATAACGAAACTGAAAGCCGAGTTGAACCTGATTCTGAAAATGAGAGGAAAAAGGAAATAATTGCAACTGAAGAACCTATTAGTCCAAAAAAATCTTCTTCAGAATCTATTGTGCCGGATATCATTCGTCAATTCGAAAAGAGAAGTGCATCTCCAAAAGTTGTCCATCCACGATCCCAAAAAGGACAAGTACTGAAAGATGACCCTCTGGATAAGGTTATCGGTGAGATCTCCGCTCCTTTGAAAAACAAACAACAGGTACATGATGAGGTAAGTCACTTATGTTATGCTTCTACTTTAAAAAAAAAAACTGTTAAAGATGCTCTTGTTGATGATTGATGGATTAATGCTATACATGAGGAACTTGCTCAATTTGAAAAAAATCGTGTTTGGAAGCTTGTTCTAATTAAACCCTATCACACAAACGTCATCAGTACAAAATGGATATTCAAAAATAAAACCGATGAGTCGGGTCAAGTGATAAGGAACAAAGCACGTCTAATTGCTCAGAGGTATACTCAAGTTGAAGGTATCGATTTTGATGAAACATTTGCCCCTGTCGCTAGACTTGAGTTTGTCCGACTTTTGCTTGTTGTTGCTTGTTATTTGAATATCAAATAATTTCAAATGGATGTGAAAAGTGCTTTTCTAAATGGTTTTTTTGAATGAGGAAGTCTATGTTGAACAACCAAACAGATTTGAAGATCCTTATTTTCCCAATCATGTTTTTGAATTGAGAAAAGCCTTTTATGGTTTGAAAAAAGCATCAAGAGCATGGTATGAAAGATTGACAATTTTTCTGATTGAGCATGGTTTTCAAAGAGACAGTGTTGACAAGACCTTGTTCATCAAACGAGACAAGAAGAACATTGTTATTGCACTGTCTATTCATTTTTGGATCAACTTCTGAGCTATTGTCGGATAAATTTGCTCAAAAAATGGCTAGCGAGTTTGAAATAAGCATGGTTGGTGAACTTTCGTTCTTTCTGGGGTTACAAATCAAGCAGACCCCTTCTGGTATTTTCATCTCCTAGCCAAAATATGCCTGAGAGTTACAGAAAAAGTTTGGAATGCAATCATCAAAACATGCAAGGACTCCTATGAGCACAACTGTCAAAATTAGTCTTGACAATGATGGTATGGAAGTCGATGCAAAACTCTACACGAGTATGATAGGCCGTCATATCTACTTAATTGCCAGTCGTTTGAATATTGCTTATAGTGTTGGTGTTTGTACAAGATATCAATCCAGGCCCAAACTATCTCATGTTCAAGTGGCCAAACGAGTTCTGAAATATATAAGTGGCACTGTTGAATATGGCATCTGGATGTTCAAAGATACCAACGCTACCATTGTTGGTTTTTTTTATGCTGATTGGGCCGAGTGTGTTGACGATCGAAAAAGTACTTTAGGAGGCTGTTTCTTTGTTGGAAATAATTTGGTGGGCTGGCATAGTAAAAAGCAGACTTTGACATCTTTGTCGACTACAAAGGCTGAATACATTGCTGCTAGAAGTTGTTGTACACTGCTTCTTTGGATAAAACAGATGTTGCAGGATTATGGAATTGAGCAAGAAACAATGAATGTCTTTTGTGATAATCAAAGTGCTATCGAAATTTCCAAAAATCCAATTCAACACTCTCGAACCAAACACATAGACATTAGGCATCATTTTATTCGTGATCTTGTGGAGGAGGACATACTTTCTTTGCATCATGTTTCTACTGAAGCTCAATTTGCGGACATTTTGACAAAATCTTTGGATACAACACGGTTTGAGTCTCTACGTAAATGCCTAGGGATTTCTCTTATTCCCTAAACTCCATAATTTTTTATCTATTTAAGTGCACATTCACATTTTCTCATGACCAAATTTCTTTTACTTTTTTATGTGTGCACTACACGGATCGTTTTTCGATTCTCTCACAACTATCTCCGTCTTTATTCTTTTAGAGATGTTGTGGCAATAAGGTTAAACCACAGGAAGATGGCTACCTAAGAATGTGTGTGAAAGCTTTCATTTGATTGAAAAGTTTCATTTGGAGAAGGCTACCATGTTCATTAGTGTGAAATTCACAAATGATGGTTTAATCTGTCCCCAGAATTATTTTATAAAAAAAGGGAAAAAGCTTTCGAAAAAAAAAGGGAAAACTATTTTGTCCAACTCTCTTGCAGATGGGTGTACTCCCTATACAACATTTAAGTTCATCTCAAGAAGATTTAGGGGGAGTGAGTCAAACACAGTTTTTTTTTCTTTTTTCTGAAATTTTTTTCCCTTTCTTTTCTCCTTTTAGTCATATTTTTCACTTTTATCAATGTGTGCTTAAATTTATGAAAATTTTTACAGTAATAAGTTTTTTTACTGTTCATGGCGTGATTTGACCGAACAATAGATGTTAGAGAATTTTTGCCACGTTGCACTAAAATTTTTCAAACTTCTGGCACTTCGCTCGAGCGACCATTCAAGTTCGCTCGAGCGAACCCAATGCATTTAAATCCGCACGAGCCTCGTTTTTCTTCTTTCTTGCTCACTCTTTCTTCTTCCTCCTCCAAGCCCTAACCCCTATTTTCACCTATGTTATTCCCCGATTGTGCGCCCATCCTCTAACCTCTAATAAGGTATTTTTACTTCCCCATTCATTATAAACATCTTCATTTTGCATCATACATTCCGTTTTTCATCCTTAGTTTAGGGATTTCATTTTTAGGATTTCATGGCTGATTTTTTCTCTCTCTACTTCCACTTCTCGCTTCTTCTTCTTGTTTTCATCCTATGACTATTGCTATTTTGCATTTGAGGTGTTTGATTGGATACACAAATTGCCTCTGATTTATGATGTTGACTGGATTGGTATATTATATGCCTTTTGGAATGATTTTGATTCTTCAATACATGAATGTCAATGACAAATCTTTGTCTATTGCTTAACTCTTATTCTTGGAGATTGAATGAGTTTGACTGATATGGAGATGAGTGGATGTGGAATTATTTTTGGGAATTTACTACGGTGATTGTGTGGATTGTGGAGATGGGTGGATTCTGCAGGGATTTGGTTGAATGCATCGGTTTTTGAAATGTTCTCTTACTCTGTTTCCTTGTCTTCACTGACATTGAATATTTGGTTGTTGTTCTCTTCAAACTCATGGCTCCAAAGAAGAGACAGCATGCTGAATCTTCTTCATCCTCCAGTTTTGATCATACTAGATTCCCTTCACTGAACAAATCCATTCAATTTCATGAACTTTTTGAGTCAAGAAATATTGAATTTGAAAGGGAAGTTGCTGAAGAACTTCATAATAAACGTGTGTGCAGGAGTCTTGCAAACAGAAATTGGTTTTCTTTGATGAAGTTCAACTCTACAAAAATTCATGTTGACTGGGTTCGTGAATTTTATTGCAATATGGAAGTTTTGGAATCTGGATCAATCAAAACTTTTATTTGAGGAAAGTGGCTAACAATCTCAGTGGCTGATATTGCTGACTTCATTGACATTCCAGTGGTTGAAAACCCGGATTATCCAATTCCAGATGAACTTCCAGCTCCGATTAACTATGATGTTGTGGCCACCACCATCTGTAGTATAGATACTTAGTGGCCAGGAGGAATTATCCTTCATGGGAACCTGACAGATGAATACCGGTTCCTCAATCGGTTTGTGTGCCGCAATTTGGAACTCAGGGGACATGCATCAGATGTAGCGCAAGGAAATGGATACCTTCTTTACTGCATTGGGACAGGGAAGAGAGTAAATATTCCACCGGTCATCATGAATGTGTTCGTCAGAACTTTGACTGCTAAAAGGAATTCTCTTCCATCATTTGTGTTTCTAATTATTGATTTACTTTCGTTCAAAGAGATGATCCCCAAGAGGACAAACGAGCCCACTAAGAAGATTAAGAATTCACGGACTTTGGCTCAATACGCTGCTCACATTCCTCTTGCTTCTATAGCTGATGAAGTCAATGAAGATGATGATATGCTTGCTGCACAAGGATAGGGGGAGCAGCAACAACAAATTGATAGAATAGGTCAGCTTGCAGCACAAGTGCAGGGTTTAAATGCCAGAATCGATGCCGGATTCGAAGCAGTAGCTGGACGCTTCAATTCGGTTGATCAAACTTTATCTGAAATTCTTGCAAGACTTGGCCATCATTGACTGAATCTGTTTCTTTGACTTCTCTCTTTTTGCTCATTCTGACATGATGAACTTGTGGTTGATGTTTTATTTTGGCTAACTTTGTCCTGTTAAACTTTTGATTGTCTTTGTGGATTTTCTTTTCCATTTTCTCTAACTTTGACAATTTATGAACAAAAAGGGGGAGTTATGCGTACTAAATGTGTTTATTTTCAAGATGTATTGAATGTTAATTTTCAATGTGCTATGATCATTTTATTCTTCTTCGATGATAATGCACTTGATCTAGCGAACATGATTTGCAGGGATTCAAAGGAGTACAAGGTATGTTTGGCAAAGGTTCTTTACGGATAATTTTCAGTGCTTGAATGGGTAGATTTTTTATGTAATAGGTGTTTTGTCCATGACTTGCCAAAGGGGAAGATTTATGCGTACTAAATGTGTTTATTTTTAGGATGTATTGAATGTTTATTTTCATTGTGCTATGATCATTTTATTCTTCTTCGATGATAATGCACTTGATCTAGTGAACAGGATTTGCAGGGATTCAAAGGAGCATGATAAGTCCAAAATATCACATATTTAATTAATTAATTCATATAAATTTGTGGACTTAATTAAAATAAAATGCATTGAATTCATAGATTTGCACAAAATCATGCAATTAGACTCTTTTGGTTGAATTTAAGTAAAAATCTCATAAAAATGCATGTCTTGGTGAAATTATCAAATTCTGCATTTTTGGGCCCCATGCATGACATTAATCCTTTTAATAAAAATTATTGTTTCTGAATTAGTTTTAATTGTTTTGTAAAAATTCAAAAATCAGGGCCCGCAAGAAGAGAAAAATTTTCAGAAGACCCACCATAGGACCTACCCACATTGGGTGAAAATCCTAAGGTAGGGGCAGCCATGGTGGGACCCAATTGAGAAGAAAAAAAGTTCAGAATTTCATTCCAAGTGATGAGAAGATTCCTTGCAAAATTCAAAGAAAAAGGAGGAAAGAAATAAAGAATGAAATAAAGAAAAAAAAAAACCCATGCCAACATGGGACATCCAAGTCAAGCCAGTCCAAGGTGTTGCACACCCCTAGAGGGGCCCCACATCCATCCAAGTTTGCAACTGAATAAAGTTTCAGAATTCTAAAGATATTTCCAAAGCCAAGATGTGGGCCCAAGTGTGGATATTTGCAAGGTATGAAGAGTCCTAAAGATGGAAGATGGTTGTACTAAAGAGTTTCAAGTTTCAAAAAGACCCCACTAGCAGTCCAAGATCCTATTATCAAAGTTACCAAATGCCACAGGTTGCATCTCAATCAAACAAGTTTTTTTAAAAGATTTGAAAATTTTCAAATCTTTAAAGGATGGCAAGGATTGAATCCCTCTTCCTCCCCTATTTTTTCTCTCTTTCTTCTATCCCATTAAATCTTTTCTAATAATTCTCTCTCTCTCTCTCTCTCTCTCTCTCTCTCTCCCCTCCTAATTTTTCTCCCTTTAGTCTCTCCCTCTCTCTTTTCCCTATTACTCATACACACAACGTCCCTCTCTCTTCACGTTTTTTATTTTTTTTCCTTTCTCTCTCTCTCTCTCTTTCTATCTCCACTCTATCACACGGCCATCATTCTCTCCCCATGAATCTCTTTCCATTTTTTTCCCTCCATCATCTACATCTCTCACTCACCTATTATACGAGGCCAAAGGAAAAAACTGATGTGTGAAGGAAAAAGAAGAAGGATGGAGGAGTAGATTTGCTACTTGTAATCTAAGGAGAAAGGGTGTAAGTTGACTTATTTTTATTGATTGATTATGGGTGAGCAATTTTAATTCAAAATTTGATTTTCAATTTATTAATCTATTTTCTTTATTTATGTCTTTTTGATGCCTTATTTTTGAATGATATATTGCATGCTTAAAGGCCGCTAAATACTGAAAATATTAGAAGGAGACTAGAGTCTTTATGAAATTTCTCAATATTAATAAATCTGATTTTTTTTCAGATTTTGGGTCCTTAATGAAATCACCCATATTTTCAGTATTTAGAAAACAACTGAACCCTGACCCTTAGATTGCAAGGCTCTCTTTCAATCTTGAATTTCAATTTAATTATTTCTGAATTTTTAATCTCTCAAATTGGTTTTTTGATTATTTTTATGGTGAATGCAGTTTTTAGTATAGATCTATTAGATTAGGTCTCTAGTTTAGGATTTTTCTTTAATTCGGATTGTAATTAATTTTATTCAGATTTGTAATTAATTTTTAATTAGAGTAGGATTTTTTTTTTTATAGATTTTTGATAGGCTAGCACTAGTTTTCCAATAGGACAGGTACATTGTGATCATTGGCTCCCTGTGGATCGACCCGGTTTCACCGGTTATTACTACAATCGTGACGACCCTACACTTGGGGCACGATCAAGTTTGAGCACAAGGTATGTTTGGAAGATGTTCTTTATGGATAATTTCCAGTGCTTGAATGGGTAGATTTTTTATGTAATAGGTGTTTTGTCCATGAATTTTCAAAGGGGGAAATTGTAAGAATTCTAGTTGGTTAATTCATAGGATTATGGACAAAACCAGGTTTCTTAATAGTTGTTTTTTATTTTGAAAAGGACTGATCAAGATCTGTTCGAAAGAAAGAAAGAAAGAAATTTCGGAATCTGGGAGTTGACAGAGGTCGCACGAGCGAACCTCTATTCGCTCGAGTGAACCCTCACAGAACCTCCATCGCTCAACCCAACATGTTCCTCCGCTCGAGCGAAGTCTATTCTGCACTGAACGTCTGAGACAGAGAGCAGTCCGCTCGAGCGAACTCCCCTGTTCGCTCGAGCGAACCTAGGAAACTCTAATTCAATCCGGAAATTGCTTGCTATTTTCTCTCAAGCAAACTCTCCTATCCTAATCCGATCCTAAGACTTGAGATACGAGTTTAGGCTTATTTAAAGCCATTCTCTCTCTCTCTCTTCTAAAGATACCTCTAATCAAGAATACATCCCTGGTATAGAGTTTGAGAGATCCATTATTTCCCCCCAAGACTTCAAGTTCTGCTGCGCTGAAGATCAAGTTTTGGGATTGATTCAATCATGCTTTCTTAAAGGCAGTTTTGCTCAAGCACAGTCAAGATTAACGATGGGTTGTCGACAGGATCAGAAGCAGTCTTTAGGTTGAGTCAACAACTGGGAAAGGGTTGTAAGTGATCTTGTAATCTTCTTCTTCATATAGTGCCTGGTTGTCTGTTCGCCTAGACGGTAAGGCCTATGGTTTTTTCCCAAGTAGGGTTTTCCACGTAAAAATCCTGTGTCCTTCTCTTTGTGTGGTTTGATTGTTTCTTAATTTGGATTAGGTCTAAATTATTAGTTTAATCTCGTGAGATTGATATTTAATAGAGATTTGGTAATTGGAACCTCTGCCTGTATTAAGGCTGCTTTTTCACTTTCATGTGATTCTATTGAGCATCATATATGAGGACTGAATTGATTGTTTGTCACAATGATATGGTCATAATTGACTAGGAAAGAGGGGCAATGTAATTCATAACATTAAATATATAATAAAAGTTTAGAAAAAGTAAAAAAACTTTAAAATTAGTGGTGCACATGTAGGTTTTCAGCCTACAAAAAAAAAAATCATCATTAGGATAATTAAAGACAATCATTAGTTGTACTAATTTTAGAGCATGAGAATGGAAAAATTAGTGGCATCCATTTGATTGAATGTAATTTGATAGCAACTACTACATACTAATTGATTCATTTAAATATAAAAAAAATCTAAATAATGATATTGCAATCAATTGAAAATTGTTTATCATATTTAAGGAGTCTAGTACCTGCTTCATCTTTTCCTTGAAATGAACTTTTAAGCCTTGCAATTACAAATCTATGTTATGATTTAAGACATGTTTACAAAGTTCTTGCAAAAAGTTCTTGCAATCTCAACTCTTAACCATTTTTTGTAGGAAAACCATGTTTACATGAGTGCAATGTTGTTCATCGGCCTTAGATAAAATAACGCTTCCTCTTTGCTATGCTGCTCGATATATATTTCCCTCATATTCTTCAAACTAGTGATGTTGTTGATTCATTGCCAAGGATATAATGATAAATTTAAGAATTGTATGATTTTATTCAAGAAAGGGAGACTCAAATATAAAAATTGTCACATGGCAAAAGGAGCTTAGAGATCCAAAAGCTGAGAGCAAAATTGTCAGCCGGTGAAAAGAGCAGAGAGATTCAAAACTTGTGAGAAAATAATTACGTCAAATGCATTCAGAACCAATGAGCCCACATCAGTATTCCCAAATAGTTCACTAGCTTGTTGATCTGGTAAAAACCCTAGCATACCAATCATGTTCTCCAATCAAGTGTTGTGCATAAAGAACCAACGTTAAGTTTGTAGAGTATAATTTAGCTTTAATTTCAGATATCATGGCCGATAAATAAGAAAGACAAAATCTTTAAAAGGAATAAATAAGAAAGAGAAATGTGCTAGGTGGTTTTTAAGAAGATCTTTTCATTACGAAATCTTACAAATTGCCAAAATCCTCGCAAATGCAAAATTATGTTACAATTCCATTTTCAAAGAATCTGTTAGATAATTAAGAAAACCCAGAATTTGTAACCACTCCCTTTGTTATAATTCTGACATGGATGTTCTTGAAGACAAAGGGACACGTCTGAAAAACTTGTTTGTGATGTTTATATTGTTGAACTCATTATGGTTGTATTGTCAGATGTTCATTTAAGTGACTAAGCATGCAACCATAACACCTGGTATAGTTACCTATAAAATCCTTCACTTAGTTCAGTTCTTTCTTTATGAATAGTGCTCTTAATTCATTCTATTTTTTTAACCATTATAAGAAATCACTACTACCTAAAGCAAAACGGCATATCGTTCTGTTGCAACTATCTTGGAAAAGGTCATTCACTGGAGTGACATGTTGGAACTTGAGCCGCACATGAATTTGCATAAACAAACATTGTAAGTAGGTTGATAGAATGATTATAATGACAACGTGCCTTTTCTTTTAGGGGCAACCATGTCCATGTGTGACACAATTGCGTTCACATTCTAAAAAAAATTTGCAACCATCTGTTCAATTTCACACCATGTGAAAGCAACCATATACAAATAGGAGTTCACCAACACATTGGAATGTAATTTTTTTTTATCAATATAATCAAACGCAGGCAGGAACACAACCAATGGAACCTCCAACTATATTCATTTGATACAAAAAACAGTCAATGCATAAGGTGTATACACACTGTATACAGCTAATTTTTTATACAACTCTTCTCTGGCTAATTTATGATGGCTTAGCTTATTTTACAGCCCAATAGTAGAACATTTTAAGCCAACCCTATTTCCTTCCAAACTCATGTCCCAAATGGAGCCACAGCTTGGATAGCAAGAACTGACTCAAATGTCAGTTAATTCCACCATTATTGAGTTTCCATTGTTTAAGAAAAACTTGAAATCCAAACAAATCCCATCCTCTGCATTCCCTTATATGCCTTAACAAAACAATGGGAATCACAATTAGACAAATTCGAACATGGAATAAGATTGAATTAGAAAAGTAATCAAACAGACTAGAAAATACAAAAAAAAAAAAAAAGTTGGATACTGTCACAGAAGATTAAAAAACAAGCCCGTCGTTATCTAAAATCCTAAAACAAATGAATGAAGGAAGAAGCATACGAAGAAGATGATATTAGAAAAAAAAAAAAAAAAAAAAAAAAAAAAAGAAAAACAATTTAGAGGGTTGATTTCAGTGAAGCTAAAAACTCTATCAAGTAGTTACTCACTTCTCCAAAAGCGAGATCAATGTCTCTTTGGGTGGGTGAATGCAAAACACGCACAGAGAAAATGCTATGAGAATGATTAATCAGCAAAAATGAGTTTTACTTTGCCATACCTTCGTGTTGATGTGCGATTTCAGAGAAGGGTTGGTGGATAATAAAAAAGGAGAAGGAAGAGGAAGCGACGTCGACGCTCTAAAGAAGATGAAGAAGTGAAAAAGGGGAAAAACTAGGAGAATAATCGGGGCTTAGGGTTTTATGGTATTATCGAAGGGTGATGCTAGGGTCAACGTTGCTCCACTCAGCATTTAAAAAAATAGAAGAGGTCCTAACGGCCCTCTTTTGTGCTGTATAATCTGCGAGGGCCCTTTGTAATGAATGGCCAAATTTTGAGATTTTTCTCGCAAAATCCTCTATAGGGTATCACAAAAATTTGCCTTTTGAACATTTTTGTCCTTCTGTGTATGGTGCAATGATTGTATGAAATAGTGTTGGAAAGAAATTTTATTTTTAGAAACTACATTAAAGACATTTCAAATTGTATGGGTAACCTACAGTCAGCCATTCCTTCAACATAGGTGTTTGCTTTGTAAGAGCATCTCCAACGGTTATCTCAAATGTCATGTGGCAGTCGCAATAGTAAAATAAGGCATAAGAGGAATCTCCACCGGAAAAGAAATATCTGATGTGGCATTTGGCATGGGACATTGAGCTACCAAATTTGAAAGATGAAAGAACAATGTCATTTATTAATTTTTGATATTTTATGATATGGGTCCCATAAGAATGCAAAACCTTTTGAAAAAGACAAAGATGTGTCAAAAGAGGTAAAAGACACAAATATAATAAATTTGACATATCGAGTGGAATTCATACTTTAGAAGATGCCAAATTTTAAGCCTTCAAAAGGAATTCGACATCTAAAAAATAAAATATCCCTCGGATATGCTCTAAGAATTCCTTACACAAGAACTCAAGTCACCGGAAATTTTTAAGAGCATGTCAGTGGCGGTTTCACAACATCTGAAATTCTTTCTTTGATTTGCAAGTTTCCAAACATCTATTTCTGTCCATTGGCACTTTTCGTTACAAATTCTTAAAATTTCAGCTCTAAATTGCTCGGAAGTCAGGAATTGTGACTTTAACAGGGGACAATGTTTAAAATTTGTACATTATCCTGCAAAAAAACAGGCGCTCAAACTGTTCAAAGTTAGGGTACATCTAAACACAGATGGATTATTGCTACAAAAAAATCTATTTGGACTAGAACATTGAGATCGGTCCAAAAACCGGTCCCAATATTCTGTCCAAGTAGCAGGATTGTTATTGCTACATGCAGATGTAAGATTGTAGATGCACATTTTCCAAAGGCCAACTCACTTTAAACACTGCAATGAAGTGACAACTTGGTTCTACTACAGAGGAAGGGACAATGAAAATGAATAGAAAATTAGAAATATTTACGATTTTGCCATTGGAGGGAAGAGAGTGGAATGTGACACGGGAGCTCAAATCATGGAGAGATGATAATTTTGAAGAAGGAGATGATAATTTTTTTTAATTTTATTTTGTTTAATTTTTTTTATTCTATTTACTTTATGATGTGACTGACAAATTTTTTTGAGTTTTTTTGTGTACTTTATATTTTTTGGTTTTTTGTGTGTCAGGAATATATGTGTCAGACACCTGACGTGTGCAAATTTTTTTGTGACATTTGTGTACAAATGTAGTTTTATATGTGTCAGGAATATACAAATTATTATTCACATGTCAGAGAACTGACGTTCTCCGATTCAAATATCAGAAATCTCTTAATTGTTTCTATGAAAAATTGTTTTGCAAATGTCAGGAATATAGTAATTATTATTAACTTGAAAATGGTCTTATATGTGTCAGAAATATACAGATTATTATTCACATGTCAGAGAACCGACGTTCTCCAATTCAAATGTCAGAAACCTCTTAATTATTTATATGAAAAATTGTCTTGCAAATGTTAGGAATATAGTAATTATTATTAACTTAAAAATGATCTTACATGTGTCAGAAATATACAAATTATTATTCACATGTCAGAGAACTGATGTTCTCCGAAATTTTCGCGAATCCTCTAATTTGATGGAAAACGTCGAAATAAATTTAACTCATTGCACACCGTGGGATGATGCACGTGTGTTTTTAGCCAAATTCTATCATTTAGGGATCAAAATAAGCGTTTTATCATTAATTTCATTTTTTAGGTATTTATTTTAATTTCTTTTTAAGGGATATTTTTCTTTTTTTCATTATTAATTATAATTTATCTAAAATAATAATTGATTAAATTTTTTAGTCAATAGATAATTATAATTTAGTAAATATAATTGTCATTCCAAGTAACAATAATCAAATAAAATAAAGTAAAATAAAATTTTAAATGAGTCAAAAATTAATAATAAAAAAGTATCGCACCTCCGCCTTTCACTCTCTTCCCTTCAATGGCAAAACCGCAAATATCCTCAATTCTCTATCCATTCTCAATCTCTTCCCACAATAGCAAAATCGTTAATATCCTCAATTCTCTATCCATTCTCACTCCCTTCTTCCAATGGCAAACCGTAAATATCCTCAATTCTATATCCTTTCTCACCATTCCTTCCTAAGTTGTCACGTCAAAATGTGAAGTTGTCCTTTTCTTTTAAGAATGTGCATCTACAAGTAGCATTTTTGCATATGCCTTTAGAA
Source organism: Camphora micrantha (assembly GCA_003546025.1). Lineage (NCBI taxonomy): Eukaryota > Viridiplantae > Streptophyta > Magnoliopsida > Laurales > Lauraceae > Camphora > Camphora micrantha. The sequence goes on along the minus strand of QPKB01000003.1, from coordinate 26,415,315 downwards.
TCCGTCTCAAAGTTATCCTCATAAACCATGAACTACTACTACCATTTAGGCTGATGAGATGTGCGAAGGACACCACACTCAAGTTCACCTTTTGAAATCTAAACTATTCAGAAATACATTTTTATTTTTTGGTTATGTTATTTGATAAAGTTTATCTCATAATAAGATTGGGCATATATAAAAAGAATAAATATATATTATATAAAGGGAGATGTTCCTATGAGAGCATCTCTTACCTCACTATGAGAGATAAGATGGGGGCCTTCACATTTAAGTTGTTGGCATTGGATATGGATGTGAGGGCCCCCACCTTATCTCTGATAATGAGGCGAGAGATGCTCTCATAAGAGCATCTCCCATAAATATAAAATAATAAATCATAAAGCTTATACAATATCCATTATACTCATACATGCAATTTTACAAATGAGACAAACTCTTATTCGAGCATAAAAAAGAAAGGGCATTTTTTTTAAACGATTTAGATTTATAATATGTGAGCCAAGTTATCGGATTCCAATTGAATTCCTCGTGCATTTCGTGAGCTCAAACGTCAGAGGATCTGGGCTCACTATCACCTACAATATGACCAAAGTTAAGAAATGAGAAGTCAAATCAAAGCTTCACATGCGATCAATTGGACCGTGCACACGTCATTGCAACTTGTTTGCACTTGTTTTCAGCCACTGAAAGGTGTGGTGACATTTATTTTATTTTGGACTGTCAGTTTGGATTTCATAGTGTCAGAGAATCCTTATTCCATCAGTTTGGACACAATGTAGTTGTTTGTTTCTGGCTAGGGTTTTTATCAAATTTCCGATAAAGATGTGTTGTTCTTTCTTCTGTTTTTTATGGTAAATTTGGGTACAGATGTTGATCGATGATGATGGTGTGTGAGAGTGACATCTAACAAACTCGCATGAGTATTTGTCTGAGGAGGGTTTCAGGACATTAAAATGGGGACCTCAGATTTGTATTTCTTGACCTCTGATTCATAAAACTGTGTCACCTTGTGGCCCATGGGTTTCATTCTAATTTCTCAAGTGAGAAATAAAACAAATGATAAATAAAGACCCTGATAAACCATGTCTGTTTTGTTTGTATAGGCAATATTAGGGAGAAACACAAGACACCCCAATGGAAGGAGTCGTCTATCTCATACAACCGCTTGTCTGAAAAATTGAGGCTTTACTTGATTTTTATTAATCAAATAAAGTGCCAAACGGGCCCTTTTGTAGGGATCGGTCCAGGAGGGGCAAGTTCCCTCACATGTACTGTACCACTAACCTAATCTAGAGAAAAAAAAAAACGTTATGATGCTTTTTTAATATAAAATAGTCAAATTATCCTTAAAGAACTTCTCACCACATAAGAACTATTTGGGGGCTGTTTGTTTCATGTAATTAAGACTTTGGAAATTTTAAGGTTGTTAAATTAAGAGTTGCAAGAATCTAATGGGGTTGATTTTCTTTGCATTATTTATCCATGATGAGAGGTTTCCAATTTCCATCCCCATATCATCATTGATTGGGGGGTCAAACTATAATTTCTCGGGTTCAGTGGGCCTCGGATCAGGTAGGCCTATCTAATAGCAAGTATGGACTTAATTTAAACATGAACTGTTCATTAACTTGGTTAGAAATGTCACTTATTATAAAGCATCTCAAACATGAAAATGTCAATACAAACATGAATTATTGGGCTTGGTTCACAGTAGAGTTGACAGGTCACTTCAGAATTCCCATCTCTGCGCTTCTTTTATGGGCTACCAGGCATGTTCATTCTACCAAAACTCAGCCATCTTATATTTGTAGTCCCCAAATGAGAAAATATTTTTTTTTTACCCCAGCTATAGGGTGCGGGGACAACCCTCTGAGGGTTGAAGACCTCAGGGTGAGAGAAGTAGACCTCAGGAGATATACCAAAGCCCTCTGGTAAGGAAAGGTGGAATGCCTAGGGTTCAGGTGAGAACTGCCACCACTTATCAGTGGCCGTTCAAAATGAGAAAGGGGTTAAACTTGATCGTAGAGACGTTTTGAACTATTAGAGGCAGTGGCTTGGAAACCTACAAGAAGACTGAACCTACTTGCTAGACTTCTTCCAAGTCATTGGGCTGGGGCTGGGGCTGCGGCTGCGGCTGGGAAGGATCAGTCTGGATCCCTGCATGTCTCCAACAAGTTTTTAGTGAGTGGGATGTGTGGAACTCTACCACGAAGCCCCACCTGTTGATAGTCTAAGTTGATTAAAAATGAATCTTATTTTAAAAGGAATGAATCCCAGCACATGACTGATTATGTGATAAAAATAATCTTTAGACATTACCAAATTGTCAATCATATGCTCAATCTTAGAGTGAGGCTAATTCCTATGAAGATAAATATAAAGACATGTAACTAGAGGAGATGAAATTCATTTTGAATAGTCCAGTTATCAATAGGTGGGCCTCATGGTGGAGTTCCACTCTCGTTGTATGGAAAATGGAAAGTAAAAGGAGAGGTGCTCCCCTTCTTTCAGTGTCATTGCATCTTCTGCTCTTTTTTTCTTATTGTGGGGAATGGGAGGATGAAGTCATTGCTTTTTCAGGACTTTTTTTTTTTTTTTTTTACAAGGAGAAGAACTCGCAAACACGGGAGACCTCCCAGTGAGAACTGACGTGTCTTACTCAGAAAGATGAGTCACAGTCTCACGTGGCAGGTTTATAATTTGCATTACTAAACTGATTCCCTGATGGTTTGGACGAGGTTATTTTAACATATTATTAATAAGTCTCCACTTTATATTCTCCATCCCTCTCCTCAATAATCCTCATTCTACCATCTATGTATGTAATTCCATGAAAATCAAATCAGGCCCTTCCTTTTTCTTTTTCTTTCTATTGGTTGTCTGTCTTTTGCCAAGTTGGCCTAGTGGTCAAGGGAGACGAAATAAATCTAGCCACCCAGGAATCAATCCCTCATGATACGGTGGAAAGCAAGTGTTTTATCAACAGGGATAACCTTGTATTCTCCAAACCAGGATTTTTGTGTAGTAAGAAAAGTAAAGCAAACTTAGGGATAATCTAGTGGTAAAGACTCTCACACTCATCCCACCCAACAAGGATGGGATGACCTAGTGGTAAAGGCTCCAAGTCCCATCCCACCCATCAGAGATTGATCCCTAGTGGGTGGCTTTACTTCTCACCAACTTGGCTACTGACGAAAAAAAAAACACAAAAAAACGAAAGAGAAAACTTCAAATATTTCTGATTTTTTTTTTTTTTCAGATATCACTAGTACAGATATTTGAACCTTTGGGCGAGCTGAGACTAGAACTTTTCTGTTGGCCCAATCTATTTACTTTATTAGCACGCAGACTTATACATCTATACGCACATAATATATGTTGCATGCTGCATGCATACACAACAGTCAATCCTGCCCGTTTATCTTTTTCTCTCTAACTCTTACAGGCAACCCTCCTTTCATCCTCATTGTCAAAGAGAGCAAATGATCAGGACACTTATCCTTCCCCAACACATCAATATCAAATCTCTCCACCACACATGCAACAATCGACTTCATCTGTATATAAGCCATTTCCTTACCCAAACACATCCTAGGCCCCCCATGAAATGCGGGAAATCGATATGGACTCTCTGCCCGAAACATCCCTTTCTCATCCAACCATCTCTCCGGCACAAAACTGCTACAATCTCTCCCCCAAATCCCCACCAATCTCCCCATTGCATATGCATTGTATGTCACAAAACACCCCTTCTTCACCACCGTCCCATCTGGCATCACATCATCCTCCATACACACTCTCGCGTCCAGCGCTACTGGCGGATACAACCTGAGAACCTCTGTGACGGCCGCATGCAGATACTGCATTTCTCGCATCTCTTCGTAATCAAACATCTCGAAAGGACCTTTCTGGAACTGGGTTCTTATCGATTTGAGCTCTCGAATGATCTTTTGCTCAACTTGGGGTTTCGACGATAGCAGCCAGAAGAACCATGCTAGTGCAGAAGATGTAGTGTCTCGGCCCGCAAGGATGAAGCTTACGATGATGTCTCTTAGGAATTCATCTGAATTCTTATTACTATTATCATTGTTGGTTGAGACAATGAATCGAGATAGAAGGTCAGTGTCCTGCATGTTTTCTTTGTTGGAACTCTTTCTTGACGTTATAATGTTCATTGCGAAGTCGTGGACGGTGGAGATGGATTGCCTCAAGATGGTTTCGGAGCCAAGATTGAAGAGTTTCTTGATTTTCCAGAGGAAAGGGAGGGCATATCGGAAGCGCTCCGCGCTAAGGTTGGCTGCTCGTTCAAAGGCAAAAGCGAATGGGGAGGAGGAGAGGTTGCAGGAGGAATCAAAAACGAGGCACGAGGGGTCATGGTTGAAGGCGATCATGCAGACATTGTCAAATGCAAAGCGCTCAAAGATGTCTTGAAGGTCAACGGTTTTGTTGGTTTCACTAGCTATTTGGAGCAATGGGAGGAGGCGGTTTTGGATCTCTTGTTGTACAGTCTCCATGACAAAATTTCGGAGGGACCTCTTGCTGAATTCAAAGCTTGCCGTCTTCCTTTGCACCTGTGTAGAAAATTTTGAAACGTGAGAAGCCTTGCTTTTTGGGCCCACCTTTATACATGCAGATCAAGGATCCTAGAGGAATTTTATTCACCCGATGGAGTATCTGTTACTACTTCATATACATTTTGAATCTTAAAATACAAAATATATAGCGTGTATGTATCAAAACCCAAAAGCCAAGAGATTCATCCATTATATCTCTACACGAGAGAGAGAGAGAGAGAGAGAGAGAGAGAGAGAGAATTGAAAATAACCTTCCATAGCTCTCCATCCGAATTGAAGATGCCGCTTCCAAGGAAATCATGCAGCACATCAATGATCCAGTCACCTTTCGGATAATTCTCAAAGTTGGTCTTGAAAATGTGCTCTACATTCATCGGATTGGCAGTGATGATTACTCCCAAATCTCCAGCGCCTCGGACAAAAACAGTGTTTGTGGGGTGCTTGAACACAAGTTCTGTTGTCCATTTGAGCAATCGATGGCGGTTTTTGAGAAAATCAGGCAAGGTTCCAACAAATGGATAGGTTCTAAGGCCTGTGTAGATGCTGTGGTTTGACTGATGTTTGCTGTGTAAGAAGAAAAGGAGAGAAAGAAATGAAAGGAGGAAGAAAAAGAGAGCTAGGAGAGACATGAACTCCATATATCTCCCTCTTATTAGGTTGGATGAGTAAGAGTACATATTATTTATATTATGGTTGGATCCTCTGCAGAGCTTTCTCCAACTTAAGGCATGTTTGTGGGGTCCACTAAACACACTCAATAAAGAAAGGATGGTCTTTAGATGAGTCATCTCATCTGTCAAAAATTAGATCAATGAGACATTGTTAAATGTCCAACTTAAAGCAATGAAATGAACTACCAAATAGATAAAAGAGCACCATTTTGATTTCATGGCATTGGGTAGGACAGCTATTCTCTGCACCTCAATTTTAACAAATAATGCATTAGAAGGCCTTCCTTCACCTAGTGAGGCCAATTGATCTCTTAATCATGCAAAGTGTTCACTATTGAAAATTCTGTAGAGGATTTGGACCCTTATACAAAACTATAATTGGCATAAAAGCTAATTTATAATTGGCATAAATGTTGTTGAGGATTTAGACAATTCTCTACAACTGCCAAGGTAAGACCTGCCTTCTTAATCCAAAGTTAAGTCAAATTTACGGTTTCCCCGTGTAAGATACTAGGCCATATTTCACTATGATAATTAAGGATCAAAATAGCGGTTGCGGCAAGCATAGCGAACAGTGAACACTACGTAACAGGCAATACGTTGCAGTTGTGGCAATACATAGCGGTGTAGTAGTGTGATTTTATAGATGGTCAAAATATTTTCAATCTTATGTAGTAGCCAATATTAAGATGACTTTAGAAAAGGCTTTTGAGTAGAAACAATAGGAAAAATAATGTTTTAAATTAAAACTACTTAGCTCTACTAGGTTTTAGACTGTAACGTCGTTATTTTCAAAGTAGTGTAGTGAACTCAACCGCTATGGCTGATAATGTGGCCCCTACACTATGTAGTGGCTGCTATTTTGAACCATGATGATCATAATTAGATCTACAGATAAACTGACTCTTTCTCGTCAAAATTTACTCCAACTAGAATTAACGTAACTTCAACTAGGATGAAATATATCTTGGAATGAAGTAAGATTCACTGAACACCAACACGTGGGACATTTGTTAATTAGAACAGTGCAGATCATGATTTTATAACCAAATATAGGAGAGAGCCGTCAAAAGAGTGTAAAGATAAATATAAAAAAAAATTAAATTTAAAAAAACAAATCTCTAACTCAAGTAAGATTTTTAACAGGAGACAAATCTCTAACTCAAGTAAGTTTTGTAACAGGAGTATGAGATCTAAGTCATTAAGAAGAGTTCACTGAATGAGTTAACAAACTTATCTTGAAGGGGAGTCCAGTCAGTTTATCATAAAACTCACTACCAATTTGTCAAACAGGATAAAAGTGATGTTTATCATATTTCCAAAAAACTGATCGGGTTTGAGAAATATCCTGGAGAGGGAGTTTTTGAGTGTGTCAGAAAACAAAGGGTGTATGAGGAAAAAAAAAAAAAACAACTTTTCTAAGTTGAGAATAGTGACTATAGTTATTTGTGAGGATGTGTCTAGAAGTCTTTGGTTCTTTGTTTTTAGTAGTGTTTTATAGTCTTTAAATTCAACTTTCTTAAATTGTGCATGTTAAATACTATTTCATAAAAGATATTTCTTGAAGTCATAAAGTTTTATAAAAAGAAATTCCATCGTATGATACAGATAATTGTGTATGAATTTGTATCTTTTAAAAGATACTGTCGCAGGGTTTTTTATTTTTATTTTGGACAAAAAATGTACATTATCATGTCATGGATCTGGGTCTTCTCTAGCTTTCACAGTTGGATTGCTCACTGATGTATTTTTGAAGTAGGATAAATGGCAAAGTTTGCAAGAACCACGGGCCTACAACATTTAAGAGCATCATAAGGTTTAGTCAACTGAAGAGAGAGAAAGAGAGACAGACAGACAGACAGAGAGACCCCTCCTTACACTGCCAAGCATCCGCATACGCAACAAATAGTTGAGTGGAGAAAAAATTTGGAACACATGTGCACCACACACAGAGAAAATCATGCAGGAATGATGCTATCATGTTGAAGGCATGGGATTTTTCATGCTTATGGTGTGTGGCTTACTATTGTTTGACACAGCTGATTGTGGGAAGCTGCTGGTATAAAACAGTCTTTGAAAATCTGATATTAGTCATTAATGTACTTTAGCCCTTTCAGGTTGTATTTTGAATGTTGTGTTAATTTAATGAATTAGTCACCATTTCCCAAAAAAATAATAATAATAATAAAATAAAACTCTACCCAACCTTATACTCAATGCCCTTATAGTAACAACACGTGTGTGTACCAAAGTGGAAAATACAATTCAACTTAACATATGCATACATACACTTGCACACACAAAATCGCTGTTGACCTAATCATTTGTAATTGAGTCTTTCAAATTGGGACACTACAAATGGCAAAATGGTTGATTTCCTTAGTGAATCTGTCAATGTCACCTTAGTTCATTGTGCAAAAAGAGTCATCTAGAGGTCCAACAGCAACAGCGGATGGTTTGGCCCATACTGGAGCTACTGTGGGTCCAACTACTGAGTCATAAAAATAACACAAAAATAAGAAATGGAAGCAATCAAAGCTAACTGGATTTGACATTAACCAAAAAGAGCACCTGCCAGGACAAAATCTATCTGGCTGACCTAGTCTGGCTTTTTAAAACACCGGTGAAAAGAAAGTCACATTGCGAAAAGTAAATTCTTTTTACCAATAAAGAAAAAGTAGAATCCATTTATAGGAAGTAAAATCGAAAATAAAATATAAAATTCATATATAGGAAGTAAAAGTGAAAATAAAATATATAAGTCAGTAGAATCTAAGCAGCCTGTGCAAAACTGGGACAAAGCTAGCAGAGCACTATGTGATCATTGAGGGTGTCTTTGATTGAAGGGTTATTCTATAAGACAGTAGTTAGACGTGCTCTATTGTATGGAATTGAATGTTAGGCAATGAAAAAAGACAAGCTAAAGTTCATATAATTAGAATCACATGCTAAGATGGATGTGTGGAGACACAATAATGGATAGAATTAGGAATGAGCTCATAAGAGAACCTACAAGTGGCTATATAATTACAGATAAATTAATGAATGCCATTTAAGATGGTTTAAGCATGTGCACAAAACGTCAAAATCAGTTTTCTGCTTCGCGTTTTGACAGGTTGCAAATCCGAGGAACTAGATGGAGGAGACCGATTAATGCATTGGATTGAGTTGTGAAAGAAAAAAAAAAAAAAAATGCTAATGGAGTTATAGCGAGGGCTTTATGCTCTTCTAATAAGGCCGATTCGAAAAACTCACAAAGAAGACCAGAATAGATCAGGAACAAGCAAAGGTGTCTACTAACTGGTCGATCCTACACACACTTAAATCGATTTTTCTTTACCACTATTAGCATCTTCTGCACTCTTGGTCACACACACACAGTTACATGCCTTAAGCCGACCCCTGCTTGATGGAATAAGGCTAAGATGATGATGATGAAAAGGTTGTAAGACTCTGTGTGTGTGTGTGTGGGAAATATTCATGCTCATCTATCCCTCACCATATTCCGGTGAGGGACAACATAGTGGGGTCAACTTTATAACCCATCTGAACCATCCACACAAATGGGACCCCCTGAATTATATTTGAACCATTGAGTTAACACTAATTTGAAAGGATTGAACCGTTGGATTGAGGATCAAATCTTTTTCTTTACTATAAAGTCGTTATATTTGTGGGTCATGGATGAAGGGGTTAGAGGCATGTGATTGACCCCAAACTTGAAATATGGGCCCATCCAAGATATCTCTTTCCATCCCCCCAACTCCCATGATCAGTGGGGCTTTATATGGGTCCTATCAAGCTTGTCCCTCACCATATGGTGAGGGATAGATGCACATGAATGATGAATGGGTTGGTCAAGAAAAGGAGTGGGGAGATGGAGAAATAGGAGGGAGAAGAGGAAGAAAGAAGACGACGACATGAACAACAATATTGTTGCTCAACTGAAATGAGCAACAATATCATCACTCAGTAAAAAAGGCTAAAAAAAAAAGAAGTTAAAATCGGTGGGAGAACCTTTTCTGTGCAATTGAAACTATGGCGTCTTTTTTCGTGCATGGGGCCCTTCAAGAGGTATTTTTATGTAAAATCCTCTAATAATAATAATAATAATAACATTATTATTATTATTTGTTGTTGTTAATGTTTGAGATGGTTCGTGCACGTTTACAGAGGCCAGAAATACATTGAAGGGTCACTACTGGAAGAAACTAGAAGGAGGAAACTAATCAAAACCTTGGGTGTAGTGAAGAAAGACATGGCATTATGTACAGCAACAGAGAGTATGGGTTTAGGTAGGGTTGTGTGGAAGAGAAGATCTCACAAAGGTGATTGCAAATAGATTGTTTCACAGCATTGTAGATGCGTCTAATGGGTCCTTGACAAGTAAGATGGGGGCATAAAAACAATTTGGTTAACTAGACAAAGTGAATATCACAAACATCACAGACACAGACCATATTTTCCTGCTATTATTTATAGGTAGGCATTAAGGCTTGGCTTGGCTGGAGTTTTAAAGAAGCCTTTTAGCTGATTCCAAATTGAGGGGATAAGGCTTTCATGGTGATGAAGATGATGGTTAATGACAGTAATGCTATTAAAGGGTGGTTCCAGGAACTTACAGTACTTGTTACGCCCCAGGAGCTGTGGAATAAGAGAAACAAGAATCTGTTGTGAAACAGACATGGTAGTGACTTCCAAGACAAATGTTTTCAGAGCTATACCAGCAAAGTCACGGTGCTGATCGTTACCATTTAACAACAAATCACCAAGCCTGTCTGTGATTTCCAAAACCCTGTCCTCATTTGCCTTCTTCACCAACATTTCCAAACTGAAGAAGAAAAATAATAATAATAATTTTTTAAATGACCAATAATATTAATAATAATTATCAAACACATTTTGAAGCAAAACTATGCTGTAAGTAGAAAGCATTGAATCAGTTTAGACAAGAATATAGAATCTAAAGAAACAAAATGCAGATTTGGCATCTTATCTTTCTAACAGCCTAGTAAACAGACGTAAGGGAGCAGCAACATGAAGCAGACTTGTAATGCAAATACAGAAGCCTTGGAAATTTTTATTAGATTCTTTAGTACATTAATTGTTAAAAAAAAAAAAAAAAAAATCTTTTTTGTCCAAGTGCAGGACTTTATAGTCATAATGTCGCACATGAGAATAGAGGGTCGTCGTTATGGATAGCACACCCTCTCACAGTTCCACCCATGGTCAGCACTAAGTCTAAAACCTAGTAGAGCCAAATAGTTTTTAATTTAAAACATTGTTTTTCATATTTCTTCTCCTCAATAGCCTTTTTCTAAAGCAGTATCTACACTAATATGGTTCCAAATCACTAAAAAAACACAAGATTGGCTGCTACAATGATTCGGATTTTTTTACCACTTAAGAAATTCATACCCGCTATGCCATTGTGTATCGCCCTCCATAACTGCTATTTTGATCCTTGGTTCCACCCAGATATTGATCCCTACGAGGGTAGGTTTCCTTACACTCCACTTGCCACTAGCCTAACTTGGCAATAATAATAATAATAATAATAATAATAATAATAATAATAATAATACTTCATAAATACTACATTGTATGTAATACATAACAAGCGGCATCATCCTCTATAAACGTCCTAAATCTTTATGATTTCCTAATATCAACAACTTCAAGTCTCCTGTTTCAATTTCACATGAATAAAAATATTCTGGGTTCTAGCCTGCAAGGTGAAGCAACAGAATGCTATGGTACTTGAACAATATCAACACACACAAGCATCTAATAGTGAAAAGCATTGCATCTAACGTATTTGCTAGTGACTTGTCAATTATATAATGAATGGATAATATCTTCCCAACACAAAGATGCTTCCCAGCAAAACAACATCACCTGTAGGCAAATAGAGCTGCAAGTACTGCTGATGTCAATGAGTTGGGTTAAATGGGTAGCCCCCACCATTTGTGTAAGGCTGGGTGGTGTTAATGAACTTATAATGAGGTTGGGGCAGTATGGGTTCATAGCCAACCTAAGTTGGGTCGTGTGTGAATTTTCTCCTACGGGACACCTGATGCGGACATCCCTGTGGGTGCCTTTAATTGAGGGAGGCTCCTATTTTTTAACAGGGCTGGGGCCCCACCTCTTTGACGGTCCGATTGGGAAGTCTGCATGCAGCCGTTTCTGCAGGAGAAAATTTTGCAGCAAAGGTGACATGTTCAGGCACCCTCCAACTCACTTACCCATTTACGACACATTTACCTGTTTTTAAATGAAAATTTCATGTATGGAGGCATTTTAGAGGTTATACAGTAATGTGCTAATGTCAGTACATTCATATATAGAATTATGGAAATATACAGATAGAATAATGTAACTAAGGATTGATGTTAAAACTTCCCTCTCACAATACTTTAAGAAGTTTATAGTTTATACTCTGGGCTTTTCTTTGGCACAAAAAAATAATTTAGCATTTTAAAAAGGATACGTTTCAGGAGCCAAAGGGTACACTTTATGTCTTAGTCCACCTGCAATCAAAGGTGTCAATAACCAAATATGGACCACAAGTGAAACTTTGGTCTAGATACTGGCCCATGTGAACTTTGGCCACACTACGACTCCATTTGGTTTCTTCTGGAATAGGAATTTCAACAAAAAGTTGATTTCCTTAGGCCGTCTAAAAATCTTGGACTTCCAAAATATCCCAAAATCAAAATCCCTACAGATTCCAGCTACCAAATGAGCCCCAGGTCATCCTCTTAAACAAGAGAAATTATTAAAATCAAATAGATGCTTTAAGGACATATCAAGTACTGAAATTCAATAGAGTAAGTTCACTGATAGCTACAGCAAGTTCTAGTTATAACAGAATGCATCCTTGAAAGGAACAAAAAGGTCGACAAGACAATCCATGATGAGGTTGGCATCTCTGATCTCAAAAATCATCTTATGCACACCTTTAAGATGAAGGATCTTGGCACATTAACATACTTTCTGCGATTGTAAGTCTCCAAGAATACGGATGGTATTCGGGTTACTCAAACCAAATATGTTGATGATTTAATTCAAACTGCTCGACTAAGTAATGCCATAACAGTTGCAACACCTATCGAGCTCAATATTAAGCTCAGCAAAGATGATGGTTGTTCGCTTGTAGATCCATTCCTCTTTCAACGATTGGTTGGTTGCCTCATTTATTTGATTATGACACGGCCAAATATCTCTCATGCTGTGCATACAGTAAGTCAGTTTGTCAGCAATCCTCACAAAGCACATCTCCATGTTGTTTATTGCATCCTTAGTTATATTAAAGGCACTCATGATCGAGGCCTCTTTTATCCTTCGGTGTCTTCCTTACAATTGTAAGCCTATGCTGACGCTGATTAGGCCGGTTGACCTGATATCCGTCGCTCAACAACAGGGTGGTACATGTTTTTAGGAGCCTCTCTTATCTCGTGGAAGTGCAAGAAACAAACCATTATTTCAAAATTGACGGCCGAGGCTGAATATCGCTCTATGTCATCCGCAAGTAGTGAAATTATATGGCTTCGACGCCTTCTTTCAAGGTTTGTTGTCTTCCTTAAAAACTCTACTCCTCATTATGCTGACAATACCAGTGCCATCCGAATCGCAAAAAATATTGCATATCATGAGCGAACGAAGCACATTGAGATTGAGTGTCATTTCATCTGTCAGCATGTTGTCTCCAACTGTCCAACACCATACATCTACCTTATACCACCACACAAGATCAATTGGCCAATCTTTTCATTAAAGCTCTGCATCGGGATCGTCATGACTATTTTCATTCCAAATTGATGCATTGCTCCTCCCAGCATCAATTTGAGGGGGAGTGTAGAAATAACGACTCGTCAAGTTAGGCTCATCAAGGCCCACAGAGAAAATATCCCACGTGTGGGATCTGGTCAAGATACTGTAGAAAATTATACATCTATAACAAGATTGTAGTCGCAACCTATAACTAGACAATAGTTCAATATTAATACACAGTCGTTCCCCATTATGGGATACTACTAATATTCCAATCCTCCTACTCTCTGTTACAAAAACTTCCCTCTCATGGTGCTTAAGAAATTTGTACTCCAGGATCTCCTTTGACACTAAAAATAATTTAACATTTTAAAATGGTATGTTTCAAGATTGGAAAGGTACACACTATGTCATAGGCCACTTGCAACCAAAGGTGTCAATAACCACATATGGGACATAAGTGAAACTCTGGCCACACTATGATTCCATTTGGTTTCCTTTGGAAAAGCAATTTCAAACAAAAGGTGGACTCTCTCAAGCCTTCTAAAATTCTTGAATTTCAAAAAATCCCAAAATAAAAATCCATGCAAATTCCAGTAACCAAAAGAGCCCCAAGTCGTCCTAATAAACGTGAGGAATTAGTAAAATCAAACAGATGCTTCAAGGACATGTAAGGATCGAATAGTGAACTCAATAAGAACAAGTTCACTGATAGCTATAGCAAGCTCTAGTTACAAAAGAAAGTTGTAACAGAGAGAGAGGATTGGAATATTGGTCGTATCCCTTAATGGGGATTAACTGTATATTAATATTGAACTATTGCCTAATCACGGGCTAAGATTACAATCTATTTACAATTGATTGAGAGGCAAAAATAGAAAATACAGATGTATATCTATGCACAGTATCTTGACCAAAGCCCACACATGGGATATTTTCTCTATGGGCCTAGCTTGATGGGTCTTTACTTCTACAATCCCCCTCAAATTGATGCCTTACTCCTCTCAGCATCAATTTGAGGAGTAAGGCATCAATTTGGAAAGCAGAAGTTCATGACGATCCCGAGGCAGAGCTTTAGTAAAAATATTAGCCAATTGATCAAGTGAAGAGATATAAGGTAGATGTATGGTGTTTGAGACAACATGCTAACGAATGAAATGACAATCGATCTCAATGTGCTTCGTGTGCTCATGATATACAGTATTTTTTGCGATTCAGATGGCACTGGTAATGTAAACATGAAGAGAAGAGTTTCTAAGAAAGACATCAAAATCCCAAAGAAGGCGACAAAGCCATATAATTTCACTACTTGCGGATGACATAGAGCGATATTCAGCCTCAGCCGTCGATTTTGAAGTAGTGGTTTATTTATTACACTTCCACGAGATAAGAAAGGCACCTAAAACCATGCATCACACTGTTATTTTGAATGATGGGTATCAGAACAACCAACCCAATCAGCATAAGCATAGGTTACAATTGTAAGAAAAGATACCAAAGGATAGAAGAGGCCACGATCATGAGTGCCTTTAATATATCTAAGGATGTGATAAACAACATAGAGACGTGGTTTGTGAGGATTGTTAACAAACTGACTTACTATATGCACAACATGGGACATATCTAGCCGTTAAGGAGGCGACCAACCAATCGTCGAAAGAGGGACGAATCTGCAAGCAAACAACCATCATCTTTGTTGAACTTAAGATAGAGCTTGATATGGGTTCCAACTGTTTTGGCATCACTTAGTCAAGCAGATTGACTTAAATCATCAGCATATTTGGCTTGGTAACCCGAATACCATCCGTATTCTTGGACACTTCTAGTCCCATAAAGTATCTTAATGAGCCAATATCCTTCATCTTAAAGGTGCGCATAAGATGACTTTTGAGATCAGAGATGCCAACCTCACCGTCACCACTAATAGTCATATCATTAATGTATATTAACAAAATAGTATATCCATGAGGTTCGTCGAATGAAGAGAGGGATGTCATTTGGGCTTTGGGAAGAATTGGCTTGTAGGATGGCAGAGCAAAATTTATCAAACCAGGCACGAGGTGCTTGTTTAAGTCCATAAATGAATTCTTCAACTGGCAGACGTGTTATGGAGGGCATACATATCCTGAAGGGGCCCGCATGTAGACAGTTTCATTAAGATCCCCATGTAAAAAGGCATGTTTTACATCCATTTGCCAAACGGGCCAATTACGCACCGCAACTACACTAAGTAAACACCGCACAGTAGTCATTTTGGCTACAAGTGCAAAGGTTCCCTCATAATCAATCATATATTCCTGTTTGTAGCCTTGGGCAACCAGCCGAGCTTTGTATCGGTCGAGACTGCAATCAGATCGAACCTTAATGGAGTAAACTCATTTACTACCAATAACAGACGCATGTGAAGGAAGTGTCACAAAATCCCAAGTTTTATTTGCTTCGAGAGCTAACAATTCATTTGTCATTGCATCGTGCCAACATGGAATATTAGCAGCCTGTGAATATGAAGTTGGAATAGGAATAATATCTGATGAAGTGAACAGCACAGGAAATCCAAATCTATCTGGTGAAACTGAAATACGACTTGATCGTCATAATGGAAGTGGGACAAGAGGATCATTACCTTCAGTAGTAGGAGCCAGCAAGGGCGGTGGATCTGCAGCAGGAGTAACAAAAAGCATTTGTTTTGGACAATGAGCATAGACTTGTTTAACAGGTGGAGAGGAACTTGGTTCTACAAAATGAGGAAAATAAGAAACCAGAATATTTTTATAATAGGACGAAGTGAATGGAAGGGAATATGTTCCGAAAAGACAACATTACGTGAGATACAAAGTCGACGGTCCTTGGGATCAAAGCAAAGAAACCCTTTGTGTTCATCACTATATCCAAGAAACATACATCGAGCAGCTTGAGGGGATAACTTATTACACTCAAGAGATCGGAGATGTATAAAGCATAAACATTCAAATACCTTCAAATGTGAGTAGGAAGGTGGATGACCAAATAAACACTCATATGGGGAGACCTTTCCTAACACAGAGCTAGGTATCCTATTAATGATATGAACGGCAGTATGAGCAGCCTCACACCAGAACTTGGGGGACACAAGAGACTCAACAATGAGAGTTCTGACTGTTTCGAGAATGTGTCGATTCTTTCTTTCTACGATCCCATTTTGTTGGGGTGTGTGAGGACAGGATTTTTGAGGAATGATGCCTTTCTCTGTTAAAAAGGAGATAAATTCGGAAGACATGTATTCTCCCCTGAGCCTGAACATAAGATCTTAATGGGTTTTTGAAATTGGATGCTTACCATATTATAAAATTCTTGAAATATGGAAAAGACTATATTTATATTTTAAGAAATATATTCATGTGTAACAGCAGTGATCATCTATAAAAGTAACATAATACTTACACCCCATTCTACTCAAGTGAGGGGTAATCCCCAAGACATCTGTGTGAAAAACATCAAAAGGTGCAGTTGCACATGAGTAATGAATGGGAAAAGGCAACACATGCCTTTTACTCAAGCAACAAGATTCACATTTAGATTTTGCAAAAGTAGGAAACACTAGTAACAGATTTGTCCAAACAACCAAGTTTAAATAAAGAAATTAAAGTAGCATTATTGAGGTGACCAAGGTGCCTAAGCAAAGTGGTCCACACGTTATTGAAACCATTCATAGAAGAAGCAAAGAAAGAACTTTGTCCCATGTCCAAGAGAAACAATCTGCCACGCTTACTCCCCCTCCCTATCACCTTCCTAGTTTGCCATTCCTGTATGAAACAACCAAAGGGAGAGAAATGAACGAGATATCCACAATCAATAGTTAGCCAACAGATATTAAATTTGCAGATAAGTGGGGAACAAAGTAAACATCGAACAAGGTGAGAGACCCCACGGAAGAAATCTGAAGTTCTATAGATCCTATACCAAAAATAGACAGTTGGAGACCATTTGTTGTAGTGACGGTGTCATGGCCAACATAAGGATGAGAACTGTGTAGATTTTGTTCTACAGATGTCATGTGGTTCGAGGCTCCAAAGTCTAGAAACCACGTGGAAGGTGTGACTAATGTGGATAGTGCAGTAGATAGATTAAAAACAGGTAATGTAGTGACAGTTTGAGACGGACCATTAATACCCATGGAGGTAAATGCAGAGGCAACAAAAGTATTTATCATCTCTCTAATCTGAGCAGTTGTCAGAGTTACTAAATCCATATCAGTGGATTGCACATCATTCTGGTTACTGCTTTGAACCTGGAGAGCAGTCAGACCATGCTTGAGGGGCGGTCTAGTTTTCCTATCAGGCCTTCTTGGATAGTCTGCAATCACAAGCCACATGTCCATGCTGCTTACATTCAAAACACTGAGGTTTCTAGCCACAGGTGGTCAGAAAAGTTGTCTCATCTACTGATGGTGGAACTGGTGCTGTAAGAAGCACCTTGGGTTCCTCGGAAAGTGAATAATGTGATATAAGTCAGATTTCCTCATGAAGGACCTCTTGAACACATGTATCCAGATCTGGGGATATTTCTCTATACATAAGTGCAGCCCGAACAGGTTCAAATTCTGGATGAAGGTTCACGAGAAACTGGCCAACATGTTCTTGAAGTTGAAGGGCCTGGGGAAGAAATTTAGCGCAGACAGACCGGAGAAGCATCTGATCCCTCTCAGTCCACAGAGTCAGAAAGCCATTGTAGTACTGTTGAACAGTCGTCATTTTTGGCAGTATTTAGCCAATTCTGTGTCTAGATGAAATCTCCTAGCTTTGTTTGTTTGATGATAAATTTTCTGCATGTGTTTCCACATGTCAGAAGCCTCTGTAAAGGCCAGGAAGTGCCATTGAAAAGGACAGATAGACAGAGTTGAGGATCCAAGTTACTACTTTGGCATTATGTTGGTTCCAAGTGGCGACTGCCTTGTCATCAACAACTGTTGAGGCTACGCTGGTGCTGTCCTTGTTCTGAACTGCTAATGTTTTGGAGTTGTTCCATCCAAATATCCCAACATGCCCTGTCCTTCAACAAAAAATTTAAGATGAAAGGACCAAGTCATGTAGTTGGTTCCATTGAATTTTACAAGGATAATATCAACTTTGTCCATGAGATCAGCAAAGATATTACTTTCTGATGATTTGCAAGAGAAAGAAGTAGTGTCCACAAGTATACACAAAATTCAGCCAGTAACGTCCATAATTTTTA
Organism: Camphora micrantha; assembly: GCA_003546025.1. NCBI lineage: Eukaryota > Viridiplantae > Streptophyta > Magnoliopsida > Laurales > Lauraceae > Camphora > Camphora micrantha. The sequence goes on along the minus strand of QPKB01000003.1, from coordinate 26,397,083 downwards.
GAGCAGAACTGAGATATCTTGCTAGAACAAATTGTAAGCTTCAATCAAACCAATGGAGGTGAAAAATATACTAGTGTTGCATCTACTGGAAAAAGAATTACTCCAATCGAATGGTTGGATTAGATTTTCAAGCAACAAGAAAATAACTTATGCTAAAAACTGGCGAATCAGAAATCGAAGTAGAAATTGACCTTAGATGCACAGAAAAAATCTGGAAAAATGCCCTAAAAATCCAACAATACCAGGCGACCAAGGAGGGGAAGAAATCTGGTAACTTCGTTCACCGGGAGTGGGGCCCACAGGGTGATCGTTGATTTTGGATATTGTGAGAATGTCGACTGGGTTTAGAAATCTCAGAATATGGATTTCTGCAATGTTGTGATGCCCTGATGAAGTCTAGATGATTGATTCAAGAGATGTGGATGTCTCTATGGCTGATGAAGAGGGAACCTACTTCAAAAACCATGAAGAGACGATCGACAGAGAAAACTTGTAAGAGAGAGGGGGGATTGGAATATTGGTCGTATCCCATAATGGGGATCGACTGTATATTAATATTGAATGATTGCCTAATCACAGGCTGAGATTACAATCTATTTACAGTTGATTGAGAGGCAAAAATAGAAAATACAGATGTATATCTATGCACAGTATCTTGACCAGATCTCATACGTGGGATATTTTCTCTATGGGCCTTGATGGGCCTAACTTGATGGGTCTTTATTTCGACAAAAGCATCATTGAAATGAACAAAAGGGTCGACATGACAATCCACAAACATGATTTCTGTAAGACAAGTTCTCGTTGGTTACTTATTTCTATAGGGAAACAAGGAACGAACCATTCCACAGCTAATCTTGAAACATCACAAGCTGCATCCTCTTTGGTGGAGTAGAAATGAAGTTGGGTTCCATAACTGAACGACCCCATTCCTCCTTAGAGTTCAGTCCTTTGACAAATTCCATAACAATACGAATGATCTTCTCATGACGTTGTAGCCAATTACCTTCATCATGTAGAACACAGATCATGCTTGCTCGGTTCCTGAATCCATTCCATGAAAGAATTTAGTATTTTTGCCCCCCTCTTTTAGCCATTTGCTTCTCAATGATTTCTTCCTCCTTTACTCTTCCGAAGAACTAATTCTTCATAACTCAGCCTGTGGGCCCATTCAACTTCAGAAAGTTGGGCTGTTGCAGGCTTGCAGCCTTATGCCTATCTAGAGATTGGGTGTCCTACAATAGATTAGCCTTAGCTTGTTCCAAAGGTTCAACATTTTGACTCACCGAGCCTGGTATTTTATCCTTGAGAATTTTCAGCTTCATTGCTAATTTGTGACCCGCCCACCCTTCCATTCTACTTCAATGTCTTTCCACCACACCCAAATTAAGTGTGGAAATTTAGGAATTTTGGGCCACACAAGCTTGAACTGGAAAGGGGTTGGGCTCCACCTCTCATTGCTCGAGTCGAGAAGGCGGCAATGATCACAGGCCATCTTTGGAAGCGCAACCAGGCAAACAATGGGAAAAAAAGCAGCCCACTCACCTAAAATGAGAAATCTGTTTAATGTTGGCATACCTGGGGGATTTTGATTGTTGGACCATGTGGTCCTCTCTCCACATATCTGCAAGCCCATGAGAAAATGATCATTTGTTCAATAAGAGAAACCACTCATTTCTAAAGAGAGTCCTCCAGATATGTTATCATTTGTTCAATAAGAGAAATCCCTCATTTCTAAAGAGATTCCTCGAGACTTGTATTTCACAGCACTTTTACTGGTCTCCCATATCATCACGATTCCTCCAGCCACCTCCAAACAAGCCCACACATGAAGTCTACCCTCCCCACACTTCTTTGACCACCCTGTGTTCCACAAGCCTCAATTTAGATTCTTGATTAAGCATGATATTGGCTTTGTATCGTCTGATCACATCCTTCACGATACCCTGCCGCTCAAGTGCTCAACACCCCCTAATCCATGCACATTCCATGATAGGATCTTCATTTGTAGCCCTTCCTTTACACCCTTTGATTGTTGGTCTCTGAACTAAAAATCTGTGCTGCCTCATTAATGCCATCACATTTATCGTAATTGATAGAACAAGCAAGATCTTCATTTATAATGTTTCCCATACACCTTTTGATTGTTGGTCTCTGAACCAAAAATCTGTGCTGCCTCATTTCTGACGTCACATTTATCATAATAGATAGAACAAGCAAGATTCTGAAACTCCGTTACTCCTTCGACTTCTTGCCGCATCTTTCAGCCAAATGTTGTCTCTCTGTGGCTCGAGCAAATTCCATCCCTCACAGCTCTGCTCTGTAGTAATACCGGCTACTTTCTCGCATTCCATAATTTTATGAGGCAGCATTTGAGGTGACAGGTCTTCAACAAAGTGATCATCAGCTGAAAACAAAGGCAACATCTTACTTGGCATGGAAAACAAAATTGAATACGCTGCTTGGAGATTTACTTCTGTGGTGATTTGTTGGAAACAATCCCACTTTATCCGGATTAGCCTTCTCCTTAGTTATTGACACCTTAGATGCTGATTTATCACCCTCAACAATCACCTTCATTTTGTTTGGCTCCACTGCATTAGGCAAAGATCTTAGACCCCTTCCCTTCAATCCTCCCTGATCAGAAGGCCTGGAACTTCAAGCCGAAACAAAGCACTCCATTGAAACCTCTCTCCCATGTAATATCAACTGATAAAGCCTCCAGAGTGCATATATATGCCTCCTTACTCCTCAATGGCCACCTCTACGGACTCTGACGACATGTGATAAGTACCATGACTAGCACTTTCTACCCAAAATCCCATTCTGCTTGAAAGAAGAGATGTCGAGCAGCCACCAGAAACTACTTGTCTAGATGACCCACCTGCCCCATCCAAACCTCAGTTTCCTCCTAGGTCTGCCGGCAACCCTTAACCGGAAGTTTGACTTGGCTCGTCTCCTTGCACCTCACACAACCATCATGAATTCTCTAGCCTTCATCGACGATCGGAAGAAGAGAGTAGGGCATTCTCCTTCGACCTCCCTCGTATGGAGAAAGAATTGCACTGCTTTAAAGAGCCTGAAAGGCGATTAGAAACGTCCTCCGTGGGTTGATCCTTCAGCAACGAGGCCAGACAGGTAGGTTGCACAGGAGATTGGCACATTAGACCTTTTGCATTTCCCAATGACCATGGTTCGCTTCGTCACGTCGCGGTTCACAGGCGGCCTGTCACAACATGATTTTTTCGACCCAAAACATTTGAAAAAAATATCCCAAAAACTCCATAATATTGAGAAATGCTAGAAAGCAATGTTTTCTTTCATTAGTACACACTATTAACCAAAATCTCGGCCCCTTAAACCATAACACTTGTACCGTTGTTTAATCTCCGACCGTCAAATATGTTCAGATTTGGTATTTAATATTCAGACGCATCTTTATGATTTAAAATCCAAATCACTAACAATAACTACCATTCTTTATAATAATTTGTGAAAATTTTATTTAAATCAAAGTTGGATCCATCGTCAAATTAACCATGCCACATGATTAGAATCGATGGCCTATCAGATAGATGATTTACTATCCATTTAATGACTTTAGATGGATGATTGGCAAGAATTGGACAGAGAGTGGGAAGGGAGAATAAAGAGGGAAAGAAGCAATATTTTGTCTCTAGGCTGATCTTTTCAATATAATGGATGAAACTAATATTTTAACCGATATATTGAAAATATCAGCCAAGATGAGCAAAAGTTTGGAGAATTTTGGCAATACAAGAACGAGACCAGTAGGTTGCAAAATATCAAACTAGTCTCAGCCAATACCAGTATGTATCAGTCGATTCATATCGGTATGGGCTGATATTTTAAAACATGTCAATGACCCATTCTCTCGACCCAAAATTATGAGCTCAAACTCGTTGGATTTGAATTCAAAATTCATATCCTAGCTGTTGACATCATCCTCCTCTTTGGTCAAACCTTTACAGAAATTTTTCATCGCCCTCCCTTCCTGGCAGACGATCTGCACCGCAACAAACTACTTAGAAAAGGCATTTCTCTCATCTTCTTCAAAAGCGAGGTTAACAAAAAAAGATCAAATCACCAATTAGCAACTCAAATGTTGGAAGGATCTTACTACAACCTTATATCAGCACCCTGATCCTTCCTGCACGGTCACTCTCTACAAGGTCTGTTGGTAAACCTCAACAATCTTCCCTAAGCAATTACCTATCAGACAAAATAAGCCTTCCAACCACACAGAAAACTTGAGTAGTAGAACCCAGCACCTCCTATCCAATGTGACAAAAAGGGATAAGTCTGACTACCTAGAAGCTTCGAGAATCTCTTTAACCTCTTTGTCAGATGAAACTTGAATCCAAACCATCTAATAAATTTTCATCTCCATTGAAGCTGGCATTTTTTGCCATACAAGATCTATCCATTCCTCTGATGCATGTTCTCCATTGCTACAGTTTTTCAAAAAATCTACCAGGTTGCAATGCAGGGACTTCCCTTCTTCTGCAAACTAGGGAGCCACCATAATGGCTTTATGATCGCCATCCGACATTACCAATCCTCTGAGGCTGTAGCTTGATTTTGGATTTGTCTCATCCCAACACTTCTTTAAGCCAGAGCTTATTTCTAGCCCAAAGAAACTTCACATCAATATGACAACCTCCCACAATCTTCCCCTTGTCACGTTTATAGCTCGATCTGCTTCCATTGTCGTCCCAAAGCGGATGAATGCAACACATCAATACGACAACCTCCCACAATCTTCCCCTTGCCACGCTTATAGCTCGATCTGCTTCCATTGTCGTCCCAAAGCGGATGAATGCAAAGCTTGTTCCTCCCGCCAGTTCTATCCATCAGTATGAATGAGTCATTTACTCTTCCTAGCCTGTGAAACATGGCAGCAAGTTCAGTCTTGGAGATCCTCTCAGGTAGGTTGGAAACAAACACGGTAATCATTTTTCTCTTGGACGAGTCAGTTTCTTTCATCTCCCACTGCGATAGAGTTTTTATGCTTTTCTCTCACTATTGCAAAAACATCGTTAGGTAAATTCTATTTCTTTTCTCCTTTATCTCTTATCTCTTCATCCCTCCCATATCTCTCTACAGTACAATCCCTCCCCGCCCCCCCCCCCCCCCCCCCGCCCCTCTTCTCTAGCATCGCAAATTTTAGGAATTCATTGCCAAGGCATGACAATTTGGAATATTTTGACCGAATGAAGCACTATTGTGCTTCAAAATTAGAGCTTTTACAACACTAGTGTGTCAATCATTAGGCCTCCTTTGTATAGCATCAACACCAAAGCATCAAATCATTTAAAATCAAACTAAAAAAAAAAAATCTACCAATTGCTCAAGAAACTCTTCGTTTCTCGTTATTGGAGAGTTAGAACAATACCAAAGCCCCCCACCAAAAAGAGAAAAAAAAAAAAAAAAAAAAAGAAGGAAAAATGGTTCATGAGGGGATAAAAATATGACAAAAGTCAAGTTATTGGAAAGCATTGGTTATTCTTTCAGAACTAGAATCAGTGATTTTGAGGAAATCAGCGGTTTTGGTTAGCAAATCGCCATCATGCTGCTAGTTCTTGTTTGGTTGAGAAAGGTAAAAGGCAAGAGAGATGAGATGTGTGTGTGAGAGAGAAACAGACGGATGATAGATAGGAGAAAAAGTGAGGTGATAAAATTTGGAGTGAAGCTAGTGCAGAGAGGAGACTTTTTTTGTGATTGGTGAGACACCACAACAGTACTTGCATGATGCTTGTGTCTGATACTGCTAGTAATGGGTCCTTAACGGCAACCACCCCACTACCCCTTCTCTCTCCCAATCCCCCTGGCCCCGACCAACCGCCACACAAACTCACTCAAAGAATGGCTACGACCATCTTAAGGTACCCAAATGCCTCATCATCTAACTAGTGACGTACATAAATTAGTTTAACAACGGTCATTCTAGATGAAAACTCCAATGGCCATAATCATTCAATGACAACCTCAGTGTAGCCTCTCTCCGAATGGTTCCTTATTCAATGGCCACTTCGTTCAAGCAAGCATTGTTGTGGCTCCTTGTATGTCCCATTTTGTTGCCCTCATTCAGTTGCCCCAGTATAAACAATTTAAAAGGTTGAACAGAAGTAGGTTTGGAATCAAGCCAGCAGCTGACCATTAAAAAAAAACTTGTAGGACTAAACATTGAATCAAGCAAGCAGCCAACCATTAAAAGAAAAATGCACTCGACCAACCCCTGCATTTGTAGGAAAAGTTTATAGCATACAGAGATTTATATGAATAAAAGTAAAGCGTCCTTAAAAAGAAGAAAAGAAAGAGTATCAAGGCCATCTATCACTTGCACGCAGTGTGCATGGAGCTCTCCATGCGCACCTCGCTGTGGGGCCCACCTTGGGTCCAACCTAGGAATGGAACCAAGGGGGATGGCAAGATCTAGGTGGGCCCTACCATCGTATGGTGTCGGGGGCCTCAATGGCCCACAAATTCTCACCATTAAAAATGAATGCACAGTGAATCCAACGGTCTCAGTGCATTTGGCTGGGTGTAAATCCAGGTAGGCAATGACTATCAAGGGGGTCCCTATGTGTGGTCCATTCGGATGGATCATCAAACATGAGGTGCGCACAGGTGTGCACGGAAAAGAGACATGCACTCGACAATTTCTGTATATATATATATATATATATATATTATTAATTTGGGATTCGATGTAAAATATCGGACTAGGTTGGCTAACTGAGTTATTCAACAAAGAATACAAAAAGCACACCCAAACATGGACAAAGAGTACTGTGGTCCAATTCTATATAAACAAAGGAGATATTCAGAATTATAAAAATTGCCAAGTTATTAAACTTATGTGTCAAAAAATTGAACTTTAAAAGGGAGTAATAGAACAACATCTAAGATAGGAATCTAACCTTTTTGAGAACTAGTTTAGGTTTGTGCTGTATTGTTCCACAAGTCCACATGAAGAGTCTACCGGTTAAAATTTACATACATTCTTTATTGATCTAAAGAAACACTACATCTTGATGGTGAGGCAGCTAATTTATTACTGTTAACTTACATGACTCATCCTCCATCCTAGAAATAGAACCCACAACATTATAAACATTCTCGCTCTAGCTCGTTTCCAATTCCTCAAATGTAGCCCCACTCAACTTTTCACCATAAACCTTATTTTTATCGCCTGTCATCATAATTGTCTCACCATAAGAAAGTTCTCTGAATTTTCTCGAATCACTATACTACTGACACCGGAATCCTGAAAACATATAGGTAAATACACAGGTGATTTGGCAATAGTCAATTTAATGAGGATGATCAGAACTTCAAAAGGATAAATACTATCTTTTTCACATGGATAACTTTCCAAATTCCATGACCAAAGGATCCCAAATGTGATGGAACTGAGGAGGAGCCCTTGAAGGTACACCCAAATAAATTGGTGGCATAATGCACACATTGCAGTTTATCGAGTAGCCAAAGAATGCTCATTATCTTCTTGCATGCCAACTTAGACTGCAGTTTATCGAGTAGCCAAAGAATGCTCATTATCTTCTTGCATGCCAACTTAGACAAAAGTGAGGTTACCCGTATTGATCCTTAAAGCAAAAACCACTTCAAAGCATCTCAAAATACATTTAGACGCCAAAATCTTCTCAAAGTCCACCACAAAAAAGAAATAATAATAATAATAATAATAAGTAAAAAATAAAAAAGAACTGTCTCAACCGCAAATTGCGCAAGTGTTATCTTTTTTTTTCTTTTTGAAACCTTTCTGCCCACTCCAAAGCCATGTTAAGAACCCAACAACATAGTGCTGCTCACTAGTTAGCCAAATCTTCCCATCATCTTGATAGACAACCAGTCTATTTGTAACTATCAAAGACAATTCAATTGAAATAAGAATGCATTAAAAAACCTTTTGATTCAACCGCTTTTCCTTTTGAGTTGACCTTAAGTCTGTAACCCAAAATTTGCAGCCACAAAGAATGTTTTCTTAGAACAGTCAACAACTTCAATGAAGTCAGTCCTAAGTGTTGAAATGGAACCACATCCTACCATATTCTTCTTCTCAACTCCCACTTGATCATCAGCTACAACAAGTTGAGCCGATTCAAAATGCCTTCCAAAACTCAAAATTAATTTAAAAGAAAAACGCATGCACATCAAAATGCGCACACGGCATCTACAAACCACTAAGATTAAAGGCAAGAAGAAAAAACCCATAAAAATCACTGTTTTATAACCCAAAAAAAAAAAAAAAATGGCATTCCAAAAACAGAACCCCACATAACAGGTCAAAAAAAAAAAAAAGAACGTAACAAGTGGTCACTCAATAAGGTGAAAAGGGCACTTGGTGACAGCCATTTGTGATTCTTGACCACCACCACTCCACCAGACGATATGCGCAAACAGTAACCTAAAGCTTGGTAGCCAAATTGGATAGCTATCCAATACTTGAACGTTCACATTTAATCAAACCTAGATGTATTTCTTACTCAACCGCTTGTAGAAGATGCCGATCGAAGAGCTAGGAGACATTCCCATCAGATAAGCTTCTAGGGCTTGTTCAATTCATCAACAATGTGGCTCATCAATCCAAATATAGGACTATATACATGCCAAGTTAAATCCCAATGAATACCATACAAATCCTTAAAAGCAAAAGATCATCCCGGAAAACCCCCGTTTGCACAGCAGAGTAAAAATCATATTAAGATCGAGTAAGATCCACAGCATCAGCTCAATAAGTGTCAGAAAAGAGAATGGCAATGGCGGAAGAAGAAATGGAAAGTGGTTTCGTAGAATCTGGTTACTACATTACATTGCTTTCTGGAGCTAAATGAACAAGAACCGAGAGATTTACAGAGATGATCGTAGTGCAATAGAAAGAAAGTAGAGATCGAAAATAGAGAGCAAGAACTTACGATCCTGGGGTCGTGTGCAGTAAAACGAAACCTAGTTTTTTTGAGACCGAGAGCGAAAGGCGTACTGATAATCACAAGCTTTTTCAAATGTCGAATTTGAGGCCTGGAAATGGAAACACTACCTCTTCCCACATTTTTTTTTTTTTTTTTTTTTTTCTAATTTCATGACAGGGCATGTTTGTGGGTGCTGGCCTTACGGGTGTAAAGAAATCCAAAAAAGGGTCTAACGGAACCGAAGTCAACCGCGGTTAATAACCGTATTTCATGGTTCGATTACGGTTACGATTACTAAAATTTAAAAATTTTACGATTCAATTCGGTTACGATTTTCAGTAATGATTTACTGTTATTAATCGAACCAAACCATCGGTTAACCATATGCGGTTAACCATACCGTTTACAAATAAAATAAAAAATAAAGGGGTTGAATGAAATATTTCTTACTTTATTCAATTGCTCCTTATATGTTATTTTACCTTCAATCATTAACATTTATTCCCTTATGTGAGGAAGGCATTCCACGGTTATTAACTGTAATTGAACTGTTTAATACGGTTAATCGAGGTTGCGGTTTTCCACGGTTTTTGTGAATACAGTTACGCTTTTAAAAGATAAAAAACCGCAATTACGGTTCGGTTAACGGTTTTTCTAAATTAACCGGTTAACCGAACCGTCACACCCCTAGTGCTGGGGAAAACTGTTTCATTTGGAAAGACTTTTCATTTTCATTTAAACCCCAAATGGAAAATTTGGTTTTTTTCTCCGATCAGAAGTGGTTGCACCAAATATTAAAAATATTTTTCATGCATTTTCAACATAAAAGCGCCCTATAGTTAGAAGTTTTTTTTTTTTTTTTTTTCTCTTTTCGTTGCAAGATAAGATTTGATATATTAATAAATAAATACAGCAGCAAAAGAAGGGGCAACCTGTTTTCAACCGTTTTAAACAAAGATTGCCATGATAGAGTAAAACAAGCAACATAAATAATAATAATAATAATAAAGAAGAGCATCCCGCATCCTGGGACTGACAAAAAAACCGCCCCACAATCAAGGCTAGGGAAAAAACTCATAGTTTAGGGAATGCTACAAACAGCATGAGGAAAAAAAACAAAGCAGAGAAGCAGAACCTCCAACTTTAGACGACTTACATTAGAGAAGCAGAGACCCAAAAGAAAAGTGGCGAGTATTCTCCAAGCTACCGGCAACAACCTACTACTGCCTAAGTATTGAACTAACAACAAACTAAATGTTAGGGGTTACCGGGTTAACAACTCTCAGCCCTTTGGTAATTCTAGATCATCGAACAACCTCCTGGGAAGAAATACAACAATGCGTAGCATTGAGGATGGTAAGCAGGTCATTCAGCCTTCTTGCCTTTAAATGATTGCTCAAAGGAAGAGAGAGAAATCAGTGAGGGAATTTCGAAGTCCTCATTGTCTGTTGAAATATGTATGTGAGCACAGTCCTTGGCAATTTCCACTTTGAGAATATAACTTGTATGAAAAATGTTATCTAGATATAGACCAAATGATTTCACCTTGATGATCTCTGTATATCCCAATAGCAAAACCATACTAGGAAGTGATAAAGTAGTTCCAATTCTCTTTTCTGAAGAAACTAGGCACCTCAATTGACATTTTGTTAATCAAAGAAAGGCCCCATTTTGCAATATCTGTGGATGGCACATTAATTTTCAAGAACAAAGCTCGAGTTCTCACCTGATAGAAACTATCCTTCAGAACCACGTTGTGAGTCCTTCCAAATGTTCCATACATAAAAAGAGAAACATAACTTGAATAGAGCAGTGATACCATCTTTACCTTGACTGCACATCCTAATTGCACATGAAATCAAACACCGAACTTTAGAGCGAAACGAAATGCTTGGCCATAATAGTGATATGCGTGCTCTCCTATCTAGCCGAAGTAATCATGTTGGTGATCATCGTCTATATGTGGATCTGTCAGCGTTGCATTCTGCTCCTTTTGAGTTTGTCGATATTGGTGGCCCACTAGAAACATATCATTGCGTTTAAAACAAAAGTTATTAGTTGAAATAACTGTTCCACCATAAATTAAAGGTTCCCTTCTTCCCCATTTAAGAAAACCTTTCCCTCTGCAATCTCTCTCTATTTCCTCTGGATATAAAATGGATGAGAAGAATTAAAACTGTGAGTGGAGTATGGATTTTATAAAGAAATGGATGGCGACGATTCTAATATTAAGGGTTCGTTTGTGTCACTAGAGGAATTTGCGTTAGAGAGGAAAAATATTATGATTTTACTGCATGAAGTCCATTTCCCTATCATTTGGTGCAGCACATTTTTTTCATGGAAAAGGAAAAAGAATGAACTAGTTTTCTTTAATAGAGAGGATTTTGATTGTCTATGTAAGATGTAGGAAAGCAACCCTGAAGGCAATTTCATGTACATACACAAAAATTAGTTCAGCGGACTTTTTTCTCTGACCCCTCCATAGGAAAAGCTTTTCTGCAAAATCAATGGAATTTTATCTTTTTTTTCTTGCATTTTTGCTCATGAAAAAGAAGCCACACCAAACCTACTTTTTAGAATGGCATGGAAAAGCAGTTCCACAATCCTCATTTTTTCTGAATAAAATAGTGCACAAAGTTGCTTCCAAACATTTATTTGCCCAAAAATCCATGCTTTTTAACCCTTGAGAGCACTGCTCCCTGTGGCCATAATTGTGGCCTTGATTTTGCACCTATAGGTTATACCTCAATGCATTAGGTTGGCAAAAAGTTCAAGTGGCAACATGCAACTACAGATGCTTCCAGTAAATATTAATAGCCAAATGACTAAAATGAGCCAGCAGTATGCACTCCAAAATACGCCTGCATAATAAAAAAATTTCAATTATACAACATAATCAGATCTCCATGTTGCCACATCTGTAGCCACCAAAATGCCAAAACATCCACATTATTAGACATCATGTTGTACTAAGACACCATGGATGTCCAGCCAAATGGTATCAACTCATCATGAGTAAATGGAAATGATATTTCTCCATGCCACCACAAGCATTTTATACCCTCATTGTACCAATGTTCATTTGGAGGTTGAAGCTGTTGGAAAAATGTTTCACGGAAATTGTAAATAAATTAAAATATTAAAATAAAATGAGGAAAGGAAAGAAATGACCGAACAAATTGGTAGACGAATCACGTCTTTGAAGACACTTTCTTTAGGCAGATTTCGCCCCCGCACAGGTGCAAATGGATTTCTGGACGTCTACCCCAGGATAAGACGGCTTCTTAATCAGATGATCTCCACCACTCGTGCACTCGAATGGATAAAAAACATGAATCCCAAAAATCGTAGTCTTGCAGTAGTTTGAAAAAAAAATTGTCACGCCCCACTCATACCCATGCATGATATTGTTCGCTTTGGCCCACCGACCTCACGGTTTTGTTTCTAATGGGCCTCAACCCATTAAAAGGCCTCATGTAAGGTAAGGGTGTAAGCTCTACATATAACCCCATTCACTTTCCTCTCTATAGTCGATGTGGGACTCCGGAGTGTCACAATCCACTCCGGGGCGTTACAATCCACCCTCCTTAAGGCTACACGTCCCTGCGCAGTAGCCTGCCAGTCTTTGTAGCCTGCCAGCCCTCTTGGCCCGCCCACATGGAGACCCGCCCATTTACACCAGACCACGACAGGGGACCCACACTCGAACTAGTCGAGAGTCGGCTCTGATACCATTTGTAACGCCCCACCCATACCCATGCATGATATTGTCCGCTTTGGCCCACTGACCTCACGGTTTTGCTTCTGATGGGCCTCAACCCATCAAAAGGCCTCATGTAAGGTAAGGGTGTAAGTTCTACACATAACCCCATTCACTTTCCTCTCTATAGTCGATGTGGGACTCCGGGGCGTCACAATCCACCTTAATGCACTTTCCTCTCTATAGTCGATGTGGGACTCCGGGGCATCACAAAAATTCTCATAAACTTGAAAAGAGAGAGGAGAGAATTGTTTGAGATGAAGAAAGCCTTCACCCAAACGTCCTTATATAGGATCCCGGGGAAAAGATCCATTAGGGAGTTAATTCCCAACGGATACGCCTATTTAAGAGTTGCGCAACGAACACTTCCGTGCGTTAACTCTTGCGCAACGGATACCAACAGGTACGGAATACCATTATTCCGCCATAAAAAGCACCCAAACTCAACCCAACTGAGACCTAAAATAACTCATGCTCATGCGAGCCGAGCCGGCCCGCCTTGCAACCGGCTGGCCAAACATGCCTTCTCTCGAGAATTACACCGCAGTGATGAGTGTAAACAATAATAAGAACTCTAAGAGAGTTCTCCACAACCGATGTGGGACTCTCTTAAATAAAGAAAAGAGAAAAATGTGTGCTTTAATGCATAAAGATACCAACAATCCCCCACATATTAAAGCATTGAATTAAAATATAGAAAATAAAAAATTGTTGCTACAAGACATACCCAAAGACTATGGATAAGTGTAGATGAACTAAGTTTTGAACCTTCATGTAGTGTAGTAAGTTCGAAATACCAAAACTCTATGGTGAACTAGAATCTTGAACCAAGAGTTCATATAGTAAATCGTACCTATTACACATAGTCTCAGGAATTAGGGATTCCTATAAAACCGTGCACATTAACGGCCTTGAGCTATCCCAATACTCATGAGCTCTCTAGAGAGTAGCCTAATACTCTCATAGGAAGCGGCCTAACTTCCACACTCATATAGGTGTTCTCTATCAAGGATGCTCCTGTACAACACCCCGCTTATAAAAGATAGAGTATTACCGACTAATATACAAGATATGAACATTTCACACCATAGGAATGGGTATATACTTAAGTAAAGAAATTTTGAAATGTTCCACTTTTGTCACCCAAAGATAACTTTGTTTTTCCCATTGAACCCATCCCATGGGATCTCCAATCAAACGGGTTGGGTGTCCGTTATTGGTGACTTGTCCTTTTTAGGCTTAAGTTCGATTCCCCTCGATGTAGATGTTACTCGTTCTCTAGTGAGAACCTTAGTTAGTGGATCGGCTAAATTATCCATCAATCTTACAAAATCAATTGCAATTACTCCTTACTTGAGTAATTGTCTCAAAAAGTTGTTCCTCAGACGAAGATGTCTGGATTTACCATTATAGGTTTTGTTACTTATCTTATTTATTGCAGACCTTGAGTCGCTATGGAGAGATATGGCTGGTATTGGCTTATTCTACAAGGGAATGTCAGTCAATAGGATCTTCATCCATTATGCTTCTTCTCTAGCTAGAGCCATACTAATGATCTCCAAGTCCATAGTGGAACGGGATATACACATTTGTTTTTTAGATTTCCAAGAAACAACTGCGTTTCCTAAGGCAAACACATAGCCGCTCGTAGACTTGGATTCTTCTGAATCCGATAGCCAGTTAGCATCACATTACTCTTCTAGTACTGTGGGGTATCTCTCATAATGCAAACCACAGTCAATGGTTCTCATCAGGTATTTAAATACCTGGATAACAGCCGTCTAGTGCTCACTACTTGGATTGCTTGTATACCTACTCAACTTACTTACTGCATAAGCTATGTCAGGTCTATACAGTTCATTATGTACATTAAACATCCAATAGCTTTGGAATAATTAATTGAGATGCACTATCTCCTTTGTTCTTAGTTAATTTGACATTTGAATCAAAGGGAGTGGAAACACCATTCCCTCCAAACATGTTAAATCTCTTAAGTACTTTCTCAATGTAATGAGACTGGGATAGAATAATTCCTTCAGAGTGTTTATTATTTTTTATCCCAAGTATCACATCAACCTCACCCATATCCTTCATGCAAACTTAGAACATAGGAATTTCTTAGTGTTCTCTATAGAATATAAATCAATACCGAAAATAAGCATATCATCAACATATAAACATATAATGATGCATGAACTGCCAATGAGTTTAAAATAGGCACACTTAACTCATTTGTTTTAAAAGCATCATTTAATAAAACTTGGTCAAATTTTTCATGCCACTGCTTAGGGGCTTGTTTTAGACCATACAGTGATTTAATTAATCTACAAACTTTGTTTTCTTTCCCTGGTGAAGTAAATCCTTCGGGTTGCTCCATATAAATTTCTTCTTCTAATACCCCATTTAAAAATGCAGTTTTAACATCCATTTGATGGATAACCATGTTGTGGATGGATGCTATCGCTATCAAAACTTTGATGGTTGTGATCCTAGTTATTGGTGCATAGATATCAAAATAATTTAATCCTTCCTTTTATATGAATCCCTTTGCAACCAGTCTAGCTTTGAGTTTTTCTATACGCCCATCAGTCCTTAATTTCTTTTCGAAAATCCATTTGCAACCCAAAGGTTTAGTACTCAGAGGAAGATCTACAAGTTTCCAAGTATGGCTGGATAAGATAGATGCTATCTCACTATTAAGGGCCTCTTTTTAAAAGGCAGCATCAGGAGACTGCATGGCCTCTTGATAGGTTGTGGGGTCACTTTCCAAAACATAAGTTAGAAAATCAGGATCAAAAGAGATTTCTTTTCTAGGTCTCTTACTCCTATGAGGTTCAACATCTACTGAGTCCTTGGATCCTAACTCAATAACTTGGGTAGGTCTTCTATCAGTACCACTAGTATCAAATACAACTTGTTTGAAAGGAAAGTAGTCTTTAAAGAAAACTGCATCCTTGGACTCAATGATGGAGTCTTTATCTTGTCTAAAGATAACAAGGAATCTATAGGGCCTTACTATGGAGAGTATATCCTAAGAAAACACTCTCTTGGGTTTTGCGTCCAAATTCGGTCCTTTTAGGGCTAGGTACAGCCACAAGGGCCAAGTACTCCCACACTTTTAGGTATTCTAAGTTAGGGGTTCTACCTTACCATAACTCATAAAGAGTTTCATTGGTCCTTTTAAAAGGTATCATGTTCAGAATGTGACGGCCTGTAAGGAGAGCTTCCCCCCACAAGTTCTTGGGTAGGCCCGAACTATTCAACATGGAATTTATCATTTCTACTAAAGTTCTATTTTTCCTTTCAGCCACACCATTTTGTTGCGGGGAGTAGGGGGTTGTCACTTCATGTATTATACCTAGGGTCTTACATGTCTCTACAAATTCATTGGAGATGTATTCACCTCCTCTATGAGACCTCAAAGTCTTAATTTTTTTCCCTAATTGGTTTTCAACTTCAATTTGGAAAAAGATTAAATTTTTCAAGAGCCTCAGATTTATTTTTAAGTAAATATACATAAAAAATATATGGAAAAATCATCGATAAAAGTTATAAAATATTTCTTACTGCCTCTAGTGATAATATTGTTTAATTCACAAATATCATTGTGGATCAAACCCAGAAGTTTAGAACATCTTTCAACACTTTTGAAAGGTTTTCTTGAAAACTTTGATTGAACACAAATTCCACAAGGATTTGGTTTGAAATCAACCCTAAGTCCATCATGCTTTTCATATATGAATAACTTACATCTCCTAATCTAGCATGCCATAAATCAAGAGACACAATAATATAAGCAGAAGAAAAGGTAGTTTTATTACCAATAGTATTTACATTCAGCTTGAAAAGGCCTTCAGATATGTAGCATTTTCCTACAAAAACTCCATTTTTGGTAACAACAAATTTATTTGCCTCAAATATTAATTTGAACCCATTTTTGTTCAACACTGAACCGGAAACCAAGTTCTTTCGCACTTCGGGCACATGGAGCACTTCAGTCAATGTCAAAGACTTGTCGAATGTGAAGAATGACTTTCCCCTAACCAATTACTTTGGTCATTGAGGAGTTACGTACCATGTAGAGCTCTTATCCATCTCCAACCTGCTCGTAGGAGATGAATGCACTTCTATCACAAGAGATGTGTCAGGTCGCACCTGTGTCAACCCACCAATCTCTACAATTGCTGACCAAGTTCACCTCTGTCACTACCACCACAAAATTTTCTTCCACAAGATTGGGTTGATTTTTTCCTTTAATGGTTTTCCTATGGCGGCATTCCTTTGCATCATGTCCCTTTTTCCTGTAGACAAAACATTTTATATTTTTTCTTTTGGCAATATCCTTGCGGGGCTTAAGGGCTTGGTTCTAGTTTTTCTTCTGAAATTTCTTGCCCTGAAAAGAATTGGGCTTGGGCTTTCTTTGATCATTTTTGGCTTCAGTAAGATTGGCCTTACCGATATGTTCAAAATCCTTACGCTTAGAATCATGGTCCCGATGATGTTCTTGGATTCTGAGACGGACTATGAGATCTTTAAATTTCATCTCCTTTTCTCGTGTTTCAATGTGGTCCCAAAGTCCTTCCACGATGATGGGAGTTTGTGGATGGCACTGCCAACTACAAATTGTTCGGGTAATTTCATTCCTTCATTTTGGACTTCATGAATTATTTTTTGAAAATCTCTTACTTGTGCCATTACTGATTTTCCTTCTTCCATTTGAAAGTCCAGAAATTGCTCAATGGCATACTTTTTGGTACTCGCATCCTAGTAGCATATTCTTTTATCAATGCATCCCATAATTGCTTGCCGGTTTTGAATTTTCAAAATACGTCATATAAGAAATTATCTAAATGGTTTAAAATCTCATTTTTGCAATCAAAATCATCGGATTTCCATTTTTCATTTTCATAGGTACCAGCGGCCCATCTCCACATGGTTCGGGATAATTAGTTAATATCACATGTAAAGTTTATATAACCTTGAGTAGATATTCAATTTTCATCATTCACATTTTAAAGTCCTTACCCTCAAAATTGAAAACCTTAGTGTAATATTCCAAAGCAATCATTCTAATTTATAAACAATTTTACCGCCGAAATCTGCCTAAACTGTTGGAAAAATGTTTCACAGAAATTGTAAATAAATTAAAATATTAAAATATAATGAGGAAAAGAAAGAAATAACCGAACAAAATGGTAGCCGAATCATGTCTTTGAAGACGCTTTCTTTAGGCAAATTTCGCCCCCACACAGGTGCAGATGGATTTCTGGACGTCTACCCTAGGATAAGACGGCTTCTTGATCGGATGATCTCCACCACTTGTGTAGTCGAATAGATGAGAAATGCGAATCCCAAAAATCGCAGTCTTGCAGCAACTTGAAATAAAAATTCTCAAAAACTTGAAGAGAGAGGAGAGAATTGTTAGAGATGAAGAAAACCTTCACCCGAACGTCTTTATATAGGACCTTCCGAGGAAGAGATCTGTCGGAGAGTTGATTCCCAACGGATACGCCCATTAAAGAGTGCAAAACGGACACTTCCGTGTTAACTCTTGCGCAACGGATACCAACGGAATACTATTATTCCGCCATAAAGAGCAGCAGAACGAAAAAGTTGTCTCTCACGGTCACAAGAGAAATGGGCTTCGTAGATTTGAGCTAATTCCAGGTTGACCCAAACTCAACCCAACCGAGACCTAAAATAACGCACGCTCATGCGAGCCAGGCAGGGCGCTCGACCCAAACTCAACCCAACCGAGACCTAAAATAATGCATGCTCATGCGAGCCAGGCTGGGCCCGCCTGCCACGCAACCGGCTGGCCGGACGGCGCGCGTAGTGAAAGTGTGTGGTAACCGTGCGGTGCAAGTGCGCGGTGAAAAGCCTTCTCCCAAAAAAACAATGTACAATCAAAGAAATAAATAGTGAACTATACTAGACCTTTAAGAAATCAGAGTGCAAGTCACATCACTTAAAATGCTTTCTTAAATACAACAAACTCCCCATATGCAGGTGGTTTTTGCATAAAGTTCATCCTAGGAGACAATGCTTTTGTCTCCGCACTCTGCACACCAAGGAGACCTAAATCAAAATTGCCCAATGCCAATAGAAAAAAAAAAAAAAAGTGATCGTTATAAAATCAAAAGAAGTGTTGTAAGAAGATCACACCCATTAGTAAATAATTAATTTAACAAGAAAGGACATTTGACTTAATGCACATCTTGAGAAAATAATAATATCAAGCAATTTAAATTATATAAAATCTTATTTTAGAAAATATCCAGCAAATGGCGGAGAAATTTTTTTTGCAACTCAAATTTAAATTTATATTCGAAACAATTTTCTTTGTCTTTCTATTCTCATTTCTTCGCATCCAAACAACTTCTATTCGCATACTGATGTTGGATGCTCCCAAAAAAACTATTACAAAAATACAAATTTATCTCACTTTTTGGATCTTCGATGGAATAATACCCAAAAGATTCCTTAGCCTAAACAGTGTTTCTGACACAAAGTTTTCCTTGTCATATCTATTCACATCTTACCAAGTGATAGGTAATACAAGGCGTCCCCTGTAAATGGTTTTATTGTGCCAAATGATTCCATTTGGACAGACCAAATATTGACTGGACATATAGTGGGTGATGTTTTAACTAATGCTCTTTTTTTTTTTTTTTTTGTGTGTGTGTGTGTGTTGCTTGAAAGGATAAATTATATTAAAAGAAGAAAGCAGAAAAACAAGAGGACAAAAGCCCAAAAAAAAAATAAAAATATATATATATATATATAGAGAGAGAAAAAGAAAGCAGAGAAAAACAGAGGGGAACGAAGCCTAAGACTTTTAGAGAAACAAGACACAAAGCAGCTATAAACGAAGCCAATAGAGAAATCTGCCTCAGGAGATGCAATCAATTTGCATACAGGCAAAGAGGGCGTTGAGTTGAAAGCTAATGAAAGGCTTCTTGCTCTGCTTCAAGGAGAGAGAGATGGCTTGATGGAGGTGATTTTTGATGTTTTAAATCATTCAGATTTAAACAGTTGACAGAATACTTGCACCAGACTTAGCTGTGATTTTCTACAGTCTTTGAGGTGGGGGCTCAAGTTTTAAATCCAAACCATTCAAATTCATGGTATCTATGTATTGTTGCTGACCAATTCTTCTTGATTCCAGCTAAATTTCACTCCATTTAGAGTTCGGTTACTTGCAATCAAGATGGAATTTAGCCAGGTGTTCGTGCTTAAGACCAATTGAACGATGGGCCTAATTCTGATAGAAATTAAATGAGATTTGGCCCATGAGTTTGATCACATTAGATTTAAGGTGGGTCCCACGTAGGACCACATGAAAACTCTCTTAGGTCCAACTGTAGGAGGATCTGGATTCTTTGGTTCTGTCAAACTCTTTTGCCCATGATAATATAATAAAAGAGTCAGGATCTTCTCTGCAGGCTTTCCGTATTGAAAGATGGGGGACATGTTTGTAAGAAGTTTTTGTTTTTAAGTATTAGCCGTCTAACAAAAACAAAATATAGAAATAATCGTCATCAATCCAATTTAAACCCATGAAATTTGAAGTAAACAAGCTAAAATAGAAGCCTTTTTGGCTTCAAGTTGGATGACAATTGATAAATATTATCTAATTTTATCTCATTTTTAGTAGATGACTAATCTAATTAACTAATAACCTCAACTTCTATACTATTGAAAATTATTTCCACTATTTCTACTAACGCCTTAAGGTTTTGGTAGAAATAGCTAATTGAATAAATTCAAGATGTATCAGACCCAACATGTCGTGAGTTCGAATTCCGGGAAGAATGATTTGGCGTAAAAAAAAAAGCAAAAACTCCCAAAATTATATCTAATGTTGGAAAAAGCCCTACAGTTTGATGTGTGGAAACAGCCATTGTGTATAAAAAGCATCTCACACAGCACTTTTACTCCACACATTTCGACTCCTCATCCAAACCAGAAGGAGAGAGATGGAGGAATTCTTCTCTTTCCAAGCTCTCTTCTTCTCCCTTCTTTTTGCTCTATCTCTGTTTTTCTTCTTGCTCAGTAAGAATCTATCAAAAGAGAGCATCTCCACAGGTCTTAGAGCATATCCACTGGTCGGAAACTTGCCTGATTTTATCAAAAACCGCCACAGAATACTCGAATGGCTGACCGAAATCGTCATCGAGCACCCTACGAACACGGTCACCTTCCGACGCCCTGGAAAAGTCCAAGGGATCATCACGGCCAACCCAATGAATGTGGAACATATGCTCAAGACCAACTTCGAGAATTATCCGAAAGGCAGACGGGCCACGGTCTTTTTACATGACTTGCTCGGCACTGGCATCTTCAACTCAGACGGAGAGACTTGGAAGGTTATTTTCTAGCTTTTGTATGATCCTGCAATCTCAAGTTCTCTCTATTTTGTGCAGAGATATAATAAATGGACTCCTTAATTATAGCTTTTGAATTCCCATCCAAAGACTCTCAGATTATAACATATGTACAGTATTTTAGCAGTAATAAATATTCTAAAATAATAAGAACTAATAAAAAATAATAATATGAGAAACCAGATTTGTGTTATATGTATCATCTAATAATTAATGGTAGATTTGTCCCAACTGTAGCTCAGCTGCTGGTTAGGAATATTGGAAGAGATTGAATAAATTCTATAGAGAAATCACTTTTCCCCGTATTTGAATTGCCTTAATTATTATTTTTTTTCAAAAATTACTAAAAATGATTTTCTCCTGGAAAGGATGGGTAAAACATCATTTCTTTTGGTGATATTGATTTAAGACGATTTTAAGGGAAAACTCCCCGTAGATGACCGTTGCATAAAAAAGTTTCCCCTAACTGAAGCAATACAAACGGGTCCGTCAGACTCTGTTTGGTTCTTTTTTTTCTTTTTTAATGAAACTTGAGAGGAGCGACTTTAGCGTCGCTCGTCTCTGATGGTGTCTCCCCCATCTCTTCCTCATGTAAGTCCTCCATTACTGGGTTAGATTTCGATTGTGGTCCAGATCATCTTGGATCTGTCCTCTGTATTGCAAATCTCGAAAGGGGCCACAGAACATACACAGGTTGAGGATTGGGTTCGGTTTGCTGGGGAGAAGAAGGAAGAGGATTGGAGTTCAGTCTGTGGCAGTCTCAAACATGGGGAGTTGGTTTCTGTTGGGATCTCATTCAAAAGCGGGCCACTGATTTGCTGCAATCGAAAGGATCTGGACTTTTGCCTATTTGCAAGATGAAACGGATAAGGGGATCTCTGTTGCAGGAAACTTGAGGAGAGGACCTCGAGTTTGGTTGGGTACCGAGACTGGAGAAGAGAGAGGCGTTGCTATTGGTCGCAGTTCCAGATCGCAAACGCAAGGTGAGTGGTCTATTGCGGGTCTGATATGAGGAGATGAATCGGTGGGCCACTGATCAAGCATCGGTTTAATCATTTGCATTTCAGTCTCATTTGAGGAGAGATTCTAGTCATTGTTGCCGGAGAAGAAGACCTGTAAAGTAGATTGAACCGGTTGAAACAGATAAGTCTGGGTTCTATATATACTAGAGAGAAGATCGGGATCAACTTGAAGGAATTCTCTGTTTGGATTTCCTGAAGAGGAATCTCCATACTTATGCATATGCAAACATCTTCTACGGCTCTGGCAGCCTGTTAGGATTTTGAGTGTTGGCTAAATTCATGGATTGGATAAAACTCTAGGTCTTTTGAGTTGTAATCTTATTTTAGGTAAGGACTCTGAATATAGAAGATGAGAAGAACTCTAAGAAGAAAGTCTGAAAGAATTAGAAGAAGAAAGTAGGAGGAAAGAGTGCTGAAATTCTGGATTTAGTCCAAAATGGGGTCCTTTCGAGCGCCAAGATCTTCGCTCAAGCGGATGCAAGACAAAGAGCCCCAGGCACCTGATAGAAGCCTTTTGCGTTGAGACAGAACCTCATCCGCTCGAGCGGACAAGGTGGCAGAGATGTAATTAGAAACTTTGTTCTAATTTTACCCAAACTGCTTGTTTTAATCCTAATTAAGTTAGGCAACCTTAAGCACGCCTTTAAGGCTATTTAAAGGACTCAATGACTATTCTAAGAATACACCTCACCTCTCAAAGATCTAAGTTAGAGATTATTATTGAGAGAATTCTTCTCTAGAGATTTATTAAGGAGTTGTGCTAACAAGTTCTCTAGAAAGCTAATTTTTTTTGCATCCTTTATAGATGATTATCTTCTTACGAGAATATTTGATGAGTCAAACACAAGATTGAGTCTGTTGAAATCAGCGGTGTGAGGTCGTTGAAATGTGAAGCGATACAAGATAACTTCAATCCTTAGATAAGGGATATCTAGGGAGGAAATCTGAGTTTCTTGTAATTGCGGGATTTATAGTGATTGATTATTGATCCAGTTTGGATCCGTGGTTTTTCACCCGGTTAGAGTTTTCCATGAAAAAATATGGTGTCCTTGTGGTGTGTGCTTGTTAATTTTATTTTCGCTGCATTGTTTATTTTTGCACACTTTTGGATTAATTTATTGAGTAGACCAATCTAGAGATCGCGAACCAAACCTTCAATTGGTATCAGAGAGGGTTGCACTAACTTGTTGTGTTTGATCCTAAGAGATTTCTAGAATGATACTCAATCAATTCTTAGCTAGACCCTCCATGTTTGATGATGATAATGAAGATGAAGTGTCAGATCAAGAACATGATTGGGAAGAAACATACTACTCCGCGTTTAATGATTGTGTGAGGATGACCGTGTATGGTAAGAAGGTCACAATCAAGTTAAAAGCTGCTCAAGAAGAAAATTCTGCATTAAAGAATGAGTTAGAGCAAGCACTTAAAATATTCGTCTCTTGAAAAGTCAGAAAATCTGCATGGCTGAAAATTTGGCTACTGAGAGTCAAAAACTTGAAAAGGCTGAACAAGAGATTGAGAATATGAAGACAAAATTGCAAACCGTTGAACAAGAAGATTTGCGAGGAAGACTGAAGATCACTCTGTCTGAGTTAGAAGTGAAACAAACTTCGCTAAAAAAGTTGAACACCGGTTCGAGAACTCTTACAAACAACTTGTGCATTCAGAAGTCTCATTTTGACCGAAGTAGTCTCGGTTATGATCATAGTGTATTCACTTCAGGTACTAAAGGTAAATTTTTTTTTGCTTATAGTGTTGTACATACTAATCCAAATGCTGCACATGTTAATAATGTGTCGAGTAGTTTCAAGAAAAAGAATGTGTCAACAGCTGCACACATATCCACCTGTCATTACCGTGGAAAGAAAGGACACATTCGTCCTCATTGCAAGATGCTGTCTACCAAAAACCAAGCAATGGCGGAAGGATTTTTCTCCACCCAAAACGGCTCCAATTTGGGCTAGAAAATCTGATTTGCCTAGGGAATTTGCTTGCACTTTGCTGAAAGATTAAACTACACAAATGTGGGTGGTTGCATATAATAAGTCCTGATTAAGGGGATCAAGCTCCCAACCCCAAGTGCTGTTCTGAAGATACATTTAGGGGGAGTTGTTATTAAGGGGGAGCTATTGATCCTAATTGACAAGAAAGCTGTATGTTCTTATCTTTAACTTTGTCAAATTATGGACAAAACATGGGAGAAATGTGACAGATCAAAGGAGAGAATAAGAAGTTCAGAGGAAGATAGAGACAATGTAGATCTACATTTGCTGATTGCCAATTTTTTAAAATTCAATGTATTTTGGGTTTTTTTGTGGGTAGATCAAATTGTATTGTCTTAGGGAGTTTTGTCCATGATTTGCCAAAGGGGGAGATTGTTAGGATTTTGAGTGTTGGCTAAATTCATGGGTTGGACAAAACTCCGTGTCTTTTGAGTTGTAATCTTATTTTAGAAAAGGACTCTAAAGATAGAAGATGGGAAGGACTCTAAAAAGAAAGTCTGAAAGAATTAGAAGAAGAAAACTAGAGGAAAGAGTGCTGAAATTCCGGATCTAGTCCAGAATGGGGTCCGCTCGAGCGCCCAGATCTTTGCTCAAGTGGATGCAAGATAGAGAGCCCCAGACGCCTGACAGAAGCTTTTTACGTTGAGACAAACCTCATCCGCTCAAGCGGAAAAGACGGCACAGTCCAAGATTAATTAGAAACTTTGTTCTAATTGTGCTCAAGCTGTTTGTTTTAATCCTAATCAAATTAGGCAACTTTAAGCACGTCCCTAGGACTATTTAAAGGACTCAAGGGCTATTCTAAAGCTACACCTCACTTTTCAAAGTTTTGAGTTAAAGATTATAATTGAGAGAATTCTTCTCTAGAAATTTATTAAGGAGTTGTGCTGACAAGTTTTTTAGAGAGTCAGTTTCTTCTGCATCCTTTGTAGAAGATTATCTTCTTGTGATAATATTTGATGAGTCAAGCGCAGGATTGAGTTTGTTGAAATCAACAGTGTGAAGTCGTTGAAGCGTGAAGCGACACAATGTAACTTCAATCCTTAAGTAGGGGGTATCTAGGGAGGGAATCTAAGTTTCTTGTAATTATGAAATTCATAGTGCTTGATTATTGATCTGGTTCGGATCCATAGTTTTTCACCCGATTAGGGTTTTCCACTCAAAAATCTGGTATCCTTGTGGTGTGTGCTTGTTGATTTTATTTTTGTTGCATATTGTTTATTTTTGCATACTTTTGAATTGATTTATTGAGTAGACCAATCTAGAGATCGCGAACCCCAAACTTTCACAGCCCTCTGTCACCTGTCGTTTCTATTGACATGGACGTGGGTTGCTTCGGTGATATTGCAGAGGAAGAAGAGGGGTTCTCTGTTTGCTACTTCTGGGAGAATATTAGTTGCTACGCCGCCATGAACGGAGAAAACGGTAATAGAGGACTTGGATGAGGAAGAGATGAGGAGCGACGCTATTAGAGACGTGTCGCTCCTCTCAAGTTTAAAATAAAAATAAAAATTAAAAAAAAAAACCATGGTCTTTTGCTTATTGCCCGAGGTAGGAGGGACTTTTCGTGCAACAGCCACCTACTGGGAATTTCCCCATAAAATCCTCTTAATTTAAATAAAACTTATATTTACCCAATTAATAATTATTTTTATAAAAAGTTTTTAAGAAATAGTTTCTCCTACATGTTTTCTCTATTCAAACCCAAATTGAACAAGAGAAAAATAGTTGATGTTATCTCAACTTTCTGTCATAATGTCCACTCAACCTAGTACTCCATATATACTCTTCTTTTGATATGCAAAATTCTCAGCTCCTTAATGAAGAAAGGGAATCACTAGACTAAAGTGACATTATTAGATCTTATTAAACTGAAATAGTGCTCACTAAAAACGAATTGCATGAGAATGAAGAGTTTAATATATTTTGTCAACGCAAAACCAATAATAATAATTACTTTCTATAAAGAAATGAAGTCTCTTTCTACCATGTTATTATTAATCATATATAAAACTTGAGGGCCAATGGACTCTAATACCAAATTTATACTAACAGACCATGGGTGTGTTTGTTTTATGGATACTTTAGTTTCAGACTGAGTTTCACGTGGGGTTGAGCCAGCTTTTGTGTTTGGCCTTAGCCTAGAACGTTCGGTTGGTCAAACCGAAAGTTTTAATCTATCAAGTTGGCCACATATTCAAAAATCCATGACCCAATGCTTTGTCTATTAGCCCATGGAAAGGTGTAGGTTCATGACAATATGGACATGGGTTTGCCCATATCTGGCTAAAGAGCCAACAAACTGGATGATGCGTCACATGTAGTCATGTGAATTCAGCGCAGTGGACAACATATTGACCTACCCCAAACTTGGTCTGAATTGCATGTTAAGGAAAGCAAGGCTTGTGGCCTGAATTTAGGGTGAAAAATGGTTCCCTATAATGAAGTAGCTAGAATCCAGACCCCATCGGAGCCCAACCCATTAAAACTTATAGTGGAAATGGATCCTGTTCACTCATAATAAGAAGCAGCTTACTCTACGACCCTGATTCGGGCCTGCCGCACACTGATCTCAGTGGGGTCAATTGACCCCACTGAGATTTGAAAAAAATATTTAAAAATAAGAAATGTTATCTCATGAATTGAAATTTTGAGTTTGAATCCACATAAATTTTTGAGTTTGACCCCACTCAATTTAAGAGTTTCACCCCCACATTAGCTAACTTTACGCCTTTTCTTTGTTTCTGTGGTAGTGAACAAAAGTCACCATAAAATACCGACCACCTAAGTTAATGGGCCAATTGTCTACCAAAATATTAAAAAAAAAATTAATGGGCCCACATTTCTAATATATATGTTTTCTAACAAAGAGTTTTTAGAACTTAAAGGAATTTGTGACATTGTTAGAAAATTAGTGGAGACGAAGGACATTGTATTATATCAATTGGTTTAATCACTTCTAAACTTGGTGTTGATTTTACCAGTAGCAACTGTAACGGTAGAAAGAGCTTTTTCAGCTGTGAAATACGTAAATAACAGGTTGCGTAACCGAATGGGAGATCAATGGATGAATGACTATTTGGTTACATATATTGAAAAGGATGTTAGTTGCTAGTATTGATAATGAAGCTATTATACAATGATTTCAACACATGAAAACTTGCTGAGGGCAGCTATAGGAGTTTATGTATTTGGATTTTCGTTTTGGATTAAGAACTATTGGTAACAATGTATTAAAATTTATGGTATTTTTTTTTAGAATTCAATATTATCTTTGTCAGATTATCGGAAATAGATTATTTAAGAATTTTATATTATATTTGTTGAATTATCGAAAGTAGATGACAAATGTTGATAAAGAGAAAGATAAATTTATTCGATTTGCGGAAGATAAGTCCCCACTGACTTGAATTTCTGAAGCTGCGACTGTTCGGGCCTGACCCGTTAATGTCCCCAACAGAATTGTTTACTAGGGTAATGCTTGATCTCTCAGGGGCAGAGTTTGTCCAGGCCAACCCATTTAGTAGTCAAGCTTGACATTCCAGTTCAGCGAGAAAGATAAATCTAGCCAATATGTATGTACATGGAACATTTTCTGTGAGAACTGAAAATGGTTTCTGAGAAAGTGTGATTTTCCATTGTTCTGTTTTCACGCTTTTCATTTTCTCGGGTAAAAACACTTTTGAAGGTTTGAAAAAAAAAAAAAAACTTGAACCTCTGGAAATTCACTAAACAATGCATTCCCATAAAATTTCACCAATCAGAGGAAATCCTCTCCAAATCACCTAAAATTTCTTAGCACTAACCAATCTATTCATAGGCAGAGAATCATTTTCTAGGGTTAGGAAAGAGGAACAAACACATTTCACTGTGAAAAATGTTTCCACCTATAGCCATAACTGATATCACTGTTCAAACATGATCATGATTTCAGTGGGCCATGGATTTCCAACACAAAGAACTCAAAATCATGTTTTTCTGCACAGGCACAAAGGAAGACTGCAAGCTTCGAATTCAGCAAGAGGTCTCTCCGAAACTTCGTCATGGAGACTGTCCAACAAGAGATCCAAAACCGCCTCCTCCCACTCCTCCAAACAGCCACCAAAACCAACAAAACCATCGACCTTCAAGACATCCTCGAGCGCTTCGCATTCGACAACATCTGTATGGTCGCCTTCAACCAAGACCCCAAGTGCCTCTTCTTCGACTCCTCCTGCAATCTCTCCTCCTCTCCCTTCGCCCATGCCTTCGAACAAGCTGCCAACCTCTCCGCCGAGCGCTTCCGATACACCTTCCTATTCATCTTGAAAATAAAAAAACGCTTCAATCTCGGCTCGGAAACCATCTTGAATCAATCCATTTCCACCATCAACGACTTCGCCATGAACATCATAAGATCCAGAAAAACCTCTAATAACAAAGAAAACGCCCAAGAAACCGACCTTCTATCTCGATTCATCATCTCAACCAACAATGACACTACTGGTAACAATTCAGATGAGTTCCTCAGAGACATCATCATAAGCTTCATCCTCGCAGGCCGCGACACTACGTCTTCAACACTAGCATGGTTCTTTTGGCTGCTGTCATCCAATCCCCAAGTCGAGCGAAAGATCATTCGAGAGCTCCAATCAAAAAGAGCCCAGTTCCAGAAAAATCCTTCTGAGATGTTTGATTTCGAAGAGTTGCGAGAAATGCAGTATCTGCATGCGGCCATCACTGAGGCTCTGAGGCTGTATCCGCCTGTAGCGGTGGACTCGAGAGAGTGTAAAGAGGATGATGTGATGCCGGATGGGACAGTGGTGAAGAAGGGGTGGTTTGTGACGTATAATGCGTATGCGATGGGGAGATTGGAGGGGATTTGGGGGAGAGATTGTGGCAGTTTTGTGCCAGAGAGATGGTTGGATGAGAAAGGGATGTTTCGGGCTGAGAGTCCGTATCGGTTTCCGGCGTTTCATGCAGGGCCTAGAATGTGTTTGGGGAAGGAGATGGCTTATATACAGATGAAGTCGATTGTTGCATGTGTAGTGGAGAGATTTGAGATTGATGTTTTGGGGAAGGATAAGTGTCCTGATCATTTTCTCTCTTTGACGATGAGGATCAAAGGAGGGTTGCCTGTTAGAGTGAGAGAGAGAAAAAGATGAAGGGAAAGAATTGAATTTGATAGTCTATGTTATAGCATAAATACATACATGAAATATACATTATACTATGTATGTATATATGTGTAGGTCTGTGTATGAGTTGGTACATGTTGAGACCACAAAAGATCAGGGACCAGCTCATCAAATGGGTTCAAATATCTTGTATTGATTCTGTTGTCTGTACCACATATGTATGTATTGGCCATATCAATGCCATTATGTTTTTGGCTTAAAAAGTTTGAGAAGGAAAATGACCATTTTTTTTTTCCTACAGCGGAGATTCAAACTCACGTCCCTAACCAGTTGAGGTACAACAGAGCGACTGAAAATAGCCATTTATCTGTAAAAAAAGGAAAAAAATGTATTGCTAGAAACTCATTCTAAATTGATTACTAAAAAATGATTATCAATAAGGTGAGAAGTAAAGAATATGAGGTGCAGATAAAGATGGTCCCTATTGTTAGTTTTGATTCACTAGAATGATGGTTGAGTATTCATTTATCTTCTCTCTTTAATTTAATTTTCTTTAAAGGAGAGCATATTTTAAGGAATGTTTGATATTTGTTTGTTGGGATAGTATGGATTTAAATATTTTGTCCCTTGCCAGACTTGGGGCAAGTTCAGATTCTCAGTTGCCACGCACCCCACCTGCCATATTTTTCTTTCTGAAAAAACATGTATAGAAAAGTTAGAAAAATATCATAACATAGTTGAGATTTCTTTTAAAAGGAAAAAAAAAAAGCATAACATAATTTGCTCCCAAACCATGCGACTCAAGTGTCGTTCGCAGGCAATTGCGGGAAATTTTAGTAGGGATTTTGATCGTATTGCTACCTTAAGACTTAACATTTATTTGTCAATGGTTCAAGTTTAAAAAATTCTCATAGTTGTTTACAACAAATGGGGCTAAAATAGTTATGAATGAAGGAAAATTGTGCCACATCATGTGGATGTAGGATTTGCATAGTATGATATCTCACGGTCTTAGGATATCACACGAATGGCTCGGTGGGCTTTTTTTTTCAACATCAACGGTTGACCGGCAAATGTCAAGTTTTAAGAGGGCCGTATGGTAAAAGATTTAGGACAATTGGATTAGGTAAGACTGTACGAGGCAATTACGGGTGTTCATATGCTGAGTTGGGTTTGACTGAGGCCTAGGCTGAGTGTGACTTTAGACACATACATTATTCAGCCCCTGTCCAAGCCCAACACGGCCCGTTAGCCTAGCTCAAGCCTGACCCGGCTTGAACATGGCAAGCCCAAGCTCGCCCATTTAGTTGCCCCAGTCCAAGCCCAACACGGCCCGTTATTGCCTAGCTCTAGCCTGACCCGGCTTGAACATGGCAAGCCCAAGCTCGCCCATTTAGTTAATTGGGCAAGGCCAGGCCAGTACAAATTAGTCATTTAACTACAAGAACTACTTATTCAATGTAGTTCCAAAGGAACTTAATACAATTTCCCATTACTATGCAAAATTGGCTTCACGTAGGACTGGTTCTAATCGCGTGGGTGAATTCCCTGTGGCCCGAAAGAGGCTTCTAATCTCCTAGTATAGTTGGTGTTTTTGTTCTTTTTTTTGTTTGTTTGCTCTCCTTTTCTTCACCAAAAAAAAAAAAAAGAACTACAAGAAGTAGTACTTATTCAATGTAGACTTCAAGCTTTCTATCACTTAATTTAAGCCGGTTGAAATATTAAACGAGCCCAGGTATTAAGTGAGCACTCCCAGGGGTCAGGATAAGTGTGAAACGAGGCAAACATCTAGATTTATCCAACCCCTCGCCATCCTAAGGACATCAATCCACACCTGAAGCACTTGTTAGAATCACTTCTCTACAAAAGGTGAGTTCTCAACTAAAGCACTTTGACCCTAACCCTTTCTAATTTCTTGAAATATTTATGTTACATACAGACCCAAAACAAAGGATTGTCTTGGAAGACTTTATTATGCATTCATGGGTGGTTGCATATGAAGGGTCAATTCCTCAGTACTTGTGCCAGTGCAAGTGCATGAATTCCAAAAGCGTAGAGTCTGCTAATAACAAAACTAGTACAGATGTGAGACACTAGACTGTTAACCTCTCTTCCAATGTACAGTGGCAGTGACAACTAAAGGATTTTGATCTCGGCAGTCTGATCTATGGTGAAACCTTGAGTTTCGGGACAAAACATTTGTAATTCTCAAGATGTGGGCAGTGAGAGCTATTTGGATCTCTGTGCGTGTTTTGGTTTGTATAAGTTAAATATTAACTTCAGTCATGGTGCATATTATTGTTTTGATTTTAGAAGTATGTCCCTATGTGCTAATTTCATGTCTTTTGGTATTTTCTTACATGAGTGGCATGAAAGTTTGTTTCAGTTATTTGCGTAATCTATATGAAAGTTTAGTGCTTTAAGAGACTCCGTCGACTGGGGTTGTGATCTTTGAATATTGTAGGAAAACTGATAAAAGATAACTCTTTATGATTTCTTCCTATATGCCTTGAAGCTCTTGTATAATAACATCACAGTAATGAAAAATTTGTTAACTGGGATCAAAACTGCTCGGGCTGTTGAAACTGTTTGGAAATGCTTGGATTAGAGAAGTAATGTTTTCGTCTCCTTTGAATATATATATATATATATATATGAAAATTCTGAAAAACGGCCCACTTTAAAAACGTCCCTTCCACCCCTCTTATTTTTTTTGTCATAGGGCCCATGTTGAGTCAATTTCATCTTTTCACACACACTACGCCATGACAAGTCCAAGTTTGACACTCATCCGACTTTTCTTCACCGTTGGATTGAAATCATGTAAAATGATGCCTCGAACCAATAAATTTTAGGACCATGAATCAAAAGATTAGGATGATCTTATGGACTCAAGATTTTGAATATGGGTATGCCTCATATGGACCCTTTCATCCAATGGACTTCCATAATCATCATGCAACTCAGTGGGCCCAATTAGGAGGGGCGTTTTCTCCTGAAAAAACGCTCGGGCGCTGTGTAGCGTTCAGCACTCCCAAATATATATATATATATATATATATATATGGAGATGCTCATATGAGAGATAAGGTGGGGGCCTTCACATTTAAGTTGTTGGCATTGGATATGGATGTATATCCATATCTTCCATATAATATATATAGGGAGATGCTTTTATGAGAGATAAGGTGGGGGCCCTCACATTTAAGTTGTTGGCATTAGATATGGATGTATATCCATATCTTTTATATAATATATATATAAGTATAAATATATATATATATATATTATGTGACTTTTCAGAGGGAGTAGAAGAGATTATGATGCAGCCGACCCTTGATATGGCCTTGAAGAATCCTTGAACTCCCTTGAATGTAGCTAGCTTGTCCATAGGGTAAACAAATGAACTTTGCATTGAATTTTAATATTAATAATTTATACTAAGCTGGTTTCCAAAAATGATTCTTAAAGAGGTAAGGAGTGAAGGTTATGAGGTGGAGATATAAATGGGTCTCTAACTTTTGTAAGACTCATTTTACCAAAAAAAAAAAAAAACTTTTGTAAGATTTCATACAGTACTTCGGTCATGGTTGGGTTAATTGGGTATTCATTTCCCATCTCACGTTAATTAAATTTCTGTTAAAGGCGAAATTATTTTAAGACTTGTTTGACAGTGGTCATGTTGTTGGATCTAGACTAAGTATATGCGTTTAAAGATTTTGACCCAACTCAGACTTGGGGCAAATTCAGCTTCTTACTTCTTGTGAATTGTGATCTACAGCACCTTCCATGCATATTGGTTTATGAAAAATATATGAATTTTTTTTTTTTTTTTTTTTTTAAAGCTTAAGATGTTTAAAATATATTTTAAAGGTGAAAACGCATAAAATAACATGATTTCAACCCATACAACTCAAGTGTCGTTCATGTAAACTGGGTCAAGTACAAGGGAGGTGGAGGTGTTCATAATTCATATGCTGGATCTGGCCCGATTGAAGCATATCTAAGGCTCAACCTGACTTTAGACATAGACTTGCATCCAGCCCCAGCCAGACATGGCCCTTAACCGCCTGGCTCGGGCCTGGCCCACCTCAAGTCACAAGTGCTTGGCTTAATCCTGGCCCATCTAAAATATGTCAGGTCCAAGCCCGCCCATTTAGTTAATCGGGTCGGGCAAGACCAGACTTTCTAACAGTCGTTTGGGGCGCAAATTAGTCATTGAACTATAATTGACTAATTATTCAAGTTGGAATTTGAGCTTTCTATCACTTACTATAAGCCTGGCCCAAATATTAAACGA
Organism: Camphora micrantha; assembly: GCA_003546025.1. NCBI lineage: Eukaryota > Viridiplantae > Streptophyta > Magnoliopsida > Laurales > Lauraceae > Camphora > Camphora micrantha. The sequence continues at coordinate 26,363,537 of QPKB01000003.1, read as the reverse complement.
ATAAATGTTTTTTTATTATGATCCGACGCAAGCACTAAAACACTAGCCCAGCATAAGCACTCCTGGGAGCAGGATAAGTGTGAAACGAGGCAAGCATAGATTTACACCAACCCCTTGCATCCCTGAGTTTTATTGTAATTTATGTTTATTATAATTTCTATGGCGGCACATGGGAGGTTTGGATCGGTTTAGAGTGGAAACCATCAATCAAATCAAACTCATCAGTTTTTTATTTTCCCAAACTGAATCGAGCCACCCATGTGCTCTTGGAGGGGTTAGCATATTAAAAGAACATTGAATTTCTGATAGATATTCTTAAATCCACTGATGGCCTGAATTCTTGTCAGAAATGCTTATAAAGAAACAGGCCCTTAAAAAAAATATTAAAATTACTCGGGTGATATTATTTAAATTTGGGTCATGAAATTGGAATAACAAAATTTAATGTAATTCATTATGTCAAAACCGCTACTTTTTTTTTTAGGTTGGAAGAGAAGTTTATATAATTGAAAAAGGGAGTGGCATTGAAAATGGAGAGTCCGAACCTTGAGTTTAAAAGGAGTGGGCCACTCAAAATAAAGGCTCTGCCAAACATATTCCCTTTTTGAGGGATCTGGATCCCCTGTTTGGACCAATCAGGGGGTGCCTGATTGGTCCCCTGATTGGTCCGAACAGGGGATCTGTTTCCCTTTTTGAGTGACAGTAGATTACAAAAGATCCGGCAGTTAGATTTGATTGGTATACCCCCGCCAAAACCTAACGAGATTTTTGGGGAAAAAAGGGCTAAATGAAATCAAAACTAGGGCTTTTAGATAGAGAAGAAGAAGATGAAGAAGAATGAGAAGAAGATGATGGGTAGGAAAGCGAAGGAGTGAGGGTTTTTGTTTTTTTTATTCTTGTTTTCACAAAAAAATGGCAGTTCAATTGGTGAGAGACGTTGAACTTCAAGTAACAGAGTGAGGGTTCAAGTCATCTTCAAGTAATTTTTCATATTCCTTTATATATTTTATAAAAAATATATATTTATATAATTGGTTCGGTTCGGTTTGAACGGTTTAACCGCACCTTCAAACCGAAAACTAAACCGAACCAAATGATTTGAAGGAAATCTGAACTGTGACCGAACCGATCTACTACTACAAAACCGATCTGAACCGCACGATCTGGTTCGGATCGGTTTAGCGGTGTTTTTTTTTTTTTTTTTTTTTTTTGCACCCCTAATAATTTATAGCCTTTAGGAAGATGTACTCACTTTGAATTTAGTGGTAGTATGAATATGCGGCAGTTTTGCTACAAAAAGCTCCCAGCAACTTTTTATATAAATCTAATAAATGGTGCAAGTTTCTATGGTTTATTATAATATGTTAACGCCAAGGTTTTAGGATTCAAATTTGACCAGGTTCCTTTCAATTTTGACCTTTTTTTTATTGAGTCTTGGTAAAAAAACTAAAAATGTATTGGTTGAGAGATTTAAACTCATGACAACTTGCCTTTTAAAAAAAATTAATCTAACCATTACACCACACAATACTTATTTATAATTATTTTTAAGAAGAATATAAAAAAAAAGTTAAATAGAGGGGGGGGGGGGCAGTTTGGGGGGGCGGGCCCTAGCCACGTGGGTCATGCTTAGCACGGTTTATTAGGCTAGTTATTATATTAGACTCGTTGCTTTCTTTATTAGTGATATGTCGTGGTGCTATTAGATTTTGGGGAGGGTTATTTTCTTTAATTTATTGGTGATATGACGTGGCGCTATTAGATTTTGGGGAGGGTTAATTATCGAACTTCTCCTCTATCTATTATAATAACTAGCATAATAACCCGTGCAAAGCACGACCCACGTGGCTAGGGTCCCCCTCTACTTAACTACTTTTGATGTTTTTCTTATAAATAATTATAAATAAGTATTGTGTGGTGTAATGCTTAGATTAAGTTTTTAAAAGGCAAGTTGTCATGAGTTTAAATCTCTCAACCAATACATTTTTAGTTTTTTTTACCAAGACTTAATAAAAAAAGGTCAAAATTGAAAGGAATCTGATCAAATTTGAATCCTAAAACCTTGGCTTTAGCATATTATAATAAACCATAGAAACTTGCACCATTTATTAGATTTATAAAAAAAGTTGCTGAGAGCTTTTTGTAGCAAAGCTGCGGCATATTCATACTACCACTAAATTCAAAGTGAGTGCATCTTCCTAAAGGCTAGAAATTATTAGGGGAACAACAACAACAACAACAAAAAAAAAAAAAAAAAAAAAAAAAAAAAAAAAAAAAAAAAAAAAAAAAAACGCTAAACCAATCTGGCCCGATCCGAACTAGGCGGTTCGGATCGGTTTTGTAGTAGATCTGTTCGGATACGGTATCAAATCAAGAGAGAATAAAATATAAATGGGTTGTGAACTTATGATGGTATTTTATTTTGAGTTGTTTGGTATGGAATCTTTTTCACTTTTTATATAGATAAGTGAATTTTTTTAAAAGAAAAAGGGAATTTTGAAAAAGTGTATTTTTAATGTGACCTCTTGTCTGAAAACTGGAGGCTTTACTTGACTTTTACTAAACTAGTAAAGTGCCAAACGGGCCCTAGTGATTCGCCGAAACTGTGTTTATTAAATATCCGAATATCTCAAAATGAATCTCTTACTTTTTGTTATACTAGATGTCACATTCTTTGCCTCTATGACAAGACCAAGGAAGAGTTATTCGTTGTAACTCAGGTGCTTCTTTGCCTCTATGACAAGACTCGACAAGAGGAGGTGGAGACTGAAGAAGTGAAAGAGATGCTTTTTGATAGGTTGGATTCTTGGAATGATTTGAACAATCCTCTCACTTTTCTTCTCTTCACCCAAATGTGGGTTTTTCTCATTTTCCTCGGAATCAAGGAAAACCATAGAGAATTTCTCTCTTAGGACGTTATCCAAACATGGCCTAAATGAATGTCCCTAATTTTCAAGGCAAATAATTTTTCAAAATGCTCGTCATAACCAAACTATATAGGTCATGAATTAAACTTCGCTGAGGTGAGCCACATAAAGAGGGTGAGTTACTATCTATGGTACAATAGGGTGGACTTGGTGACTTGGTTATATCTTAAATAACTATATGTATCATCACATGGTCCTACTCTATTCCTTGTGGTTTTCAGATGAGCCAATAACTAACCAAACTTGCCAAGTTCCACCCTCCTCTTCCAAGTGGCTAAAATTTTCAATGTTGGGGATTTATGACATGATGTGACAACTCATCCCCCTAGTATTTCTAAATGACCTTGTTTCATTCCAAAATTTTCATGATTCCAATCCACTTAAAAGGTCAAAAAAACCTTTGGAATTCTCACAATTCCAGCCACTTACAAAATGGTGGAAGAGCAAGAAGGATTTAGGAATTCTAGAGGGAGACAGCATTTAGGGAAGTCTAGAATCTACAAGCAAGAATTCATAATTATCCCAAAGAAACATGATTGTTTGTGTAATTTACTTGTACAATGAAATGAAGTCATGTGACCAAATTGCATGTGCAGTCTAGCTCTATGTGGTCCACTTTGGCCAACCTTTGATAGCATAACCTGATAATGTTGTGATCCTAAGAACTTGGCATCAGACATAATTTTGGAGTCATTGAACTTTCATTCACCATTGGATTGAATTTTTTTTTTTTAAAATTATGGTTAAGATTCCATTAAACTTTAACGCTGCTGACTCAAAGGCTACGATCATATGGCGGGCTGATTTTTTTTTTTTTTAACCCCTTGTCCATAGGAAGACCTTTTCATCTGACATTCTCCTATCGAGAGACAATTATCTAAATTGGCCTCACCAGATGAACTGCGTATTAACTATACACAGTCCATTCGAGAATTGCTCTTTGCCCGATATAATAAGGAGCGACAGTTCTCACCTGGGTGCCCAGGGTTCAAACCCTCAGTGCGACACCTCATCCCGCGTCTGTGGCACCTTTTGTACTTATGTGGGCTTTCTTCTTGCATGTGCGGGCTCCTTTCCCACTTAAGCGAGCTGCCTTCCCGTGTGTGTGAGCTATCTTTTGGGTCATATCCCCATGGCTAGGGTACAAACACACACACACAATATATATATATATATATATATATGGGAGATGCTCTCATCTCTCACCTTATTATGAGATATAATGGTGGGGGCCCTTACATTTAAGTTGTTGGTATTAGATATGGATGTGAGGGCATCCACCTTATGTCTTATAATAAGGTAAGAGCTCTCATAGGAGCATCTCCCATCTCCCCAATAGTAGGAGAACATTCTCCCAACTACTGAATCATCTGTCTTCTCCTTTATCCATTATCCTTGTTAAGGGGGTGTTTGGATAACTGTAGAATATAATATCACCAAATTTAAATATTGTAAGATTTCATTATCACATAATAAATAGCGTCATATTATAATATAATGTCACTTATGGTATTTGGCGATTTCTACGAGTTTCAATATACTTATGCAATATTTGAGAATTTATAAAACTTCCACTAGATGATGTATCCAAAACAACAAATAAAGAGAGAAATAGGGATGATAGACCCAAAGGGAACCCACTAATTAGTACTCACGGGAGTGATTTAATATTGGTAACCAGGATAGGGCCCATCTAATTAGAAAATTATTGGACTAAATGTTAAAAACTATGACCAATATCCTTTAATAAGTGTGGGTCCACATGTTGGAAACCACCTAATTGTGATTACAACAAAGGACCTGTTTAGTCTAGGACATTGCACCATTTAAGCATCATTTTAGGGTGAATTAGGGACTTAATTAGGTTACATGCATCAATTTTCACTTAATTTCATCATTTCATGCTGATAAGTTCACAAAATCAGCACTTAAAGTCATCATTTCATGAATATTAGTGGACTTAATTAGGTCAGTTCACATTCAATTGCATAAAATTCCATGATTTCATTCATTCGTGAATTAAATTGGAAATTGGGTCAAAATGAGTAAAAATTGGTTCAATTGCATGATTTTCGTGAAATTAAGGTTTTCGGCCACATGATCACTCCACCGATTAGACTTTTTTATTATCAAAAGTTCACTAATCTCTTGCATCATAATTTCATTGGGCACATTGAAAAATTAGATGGGTCCCGTGCATGATTTTCATTAAGTCTCACAAAATTAATTAATTATACTATTTTCATTATTTTGTATGAGACTATCACCTCGGGGGAGGTATACTTTGAGGGAATTGTTAAAAGAAGAAAAGAAAAAAAACAAATGCAAAAGGAGTAGGGACCACCCCATCCTTGGGTGTGAATCCCTACGCACACCCAAGGGAGGGACCCCACTTCTCACTTGTTGCAAAATTCCAAAGTTTGAAGAATCAACCTCTCCTTGTGTGATAAATTCTTGAGACTCTCTTCTCTATCATGATTCAAATTCAAATTAAAGAAGGAGAAGTGTTTGAATAGGATAGAAAGACAAAGAAGAAGATGATTTGAATTGTGAGAAGATGAGACCTAAGCCAACTAAGAGATGAATATCAAGGAAAGAAGATAGTGAAGACAACTAAGAGATGAAGCTAACAAGGAGTGGACATTCCAGGGGGGCCCCACACATGCATTGGACGTCCCACACCCTTAATGCACAAGAGAGTCCTTCTCTCTCTCTCTTTCTATGTGAAGTTTTTAGAAGAGTTATCCTTTGGTATGAGAAGATAAGATGAAGTGTTCAAGTCTCTTTGAAATTCAAATTTGTTGCTTAGGGATCAAGTAAAGGAAGGTGAGTTCAAGTAGAAGAAGTCTCTCACCAAAGAAAGAAGCCCAAAAACTATTTAAGGAGGAGCAGCCCACCTTTGGGCTTCCATATCCATTCCACACGTCCTCTCTCTATCTCACATGCCCTCATTCTCTCTCTCTCTCTCTCTCTTCCCCCACCTAGGTCTACGTAGTGTTGGTCAAGACTTCAATAGATGATGTATTCCATGCCGGATGCTCCCTTGACTTGATGTTTCGCGTAGCTAGAGAAATAGGTGAGTAGGTTATTTGGATTTTTTGATTTTTCAAGCTCTGGTAATGTTTTCTTAGAGATGCTTATGGAATAAATAAAATTTATGAGTCGCATTAATGATTATTAATGGATCAACACAATGTGTTTGCATAAAGTGATAGGTTATGCTTGATGTTGTGGTTTTAATTTAATTCCTTGACCCTAAGGATGGTGTTTGGGTGTTGGAAATTAGAAATCTGAATCCATATTTTATTTTTATTAATTTTGACTGATTATTTTTTATCTTTTTGATAATATTGGTGGTCTCATCAATCTATTATTTTGTAGTCTTTAGTATTTGTATGGTCTAGGTTATTTTAAGATTAGGTCTTTTTATTCAAAGTTGTAATTATTTGATGAGATGTAATTAATTTGATTTTCAAACATTTATCTCGGTAGTTCAAAATGATTTATAGCTAGATTTTATTTAGGCTAGTTCTAGTTTCTATTAGGACAGGTACAAACTCCCTGTAGATACAATCCCGACACACCGGGTAAAACCACAAAATTGGTGGCCTTGCACTTGGGGACTGGTGATTAGATCACAGGCATTTTTACTTCAAAGAGTCCTAGTTGGAGTAAAACTCCGTCCGGCCGGGTCCTACTTCAAATTAGGCTTTTCAGGATTTTACGGGTTGAATTAGGTTGTGTAAAAAATGTAGGACCTGCATAACCCTAGAAGACTTTAAGGACAGTCCTATGAGCATCAGGTCTTTGCAATGGGACCAACATTCCTATGGGACATCCCGCACTCTCTCCCCTCATCCAGGAAGATTGCAGAAGTCTCTAGATTATTCTTCTATCATTATCTCTCAAGAAGTTTAAAAGTTACAGAAATTATCAACAGAGAAAAAGATTGAGCAAACTGAAGCCAAAAGTGGGGCCCACCTCATCTTGGACGTCACACTCCCTCTCTTTCTTATCTTGAGCATCAAAGAATTTATCCTCTCTATCTCTCTCAGTCCCATCCATATTTGACAATAAGATAAGAAAGAAAGATGGAGTTGAACTCAAACTGAAAGAACGCAAAGCAACAAGGATGCATAGTCCTATTGCAAGAAGAAAGTTAGCCCCTTTTTCACAAGACAACCTAACGTAAAGTGACCATAATTTTCAACCCGACCATCGGATCGATGAAATTTACCTATCATTGGAAAGGTTATTCAGAGTATATTTCTGTTTAGCCTAAGATCATGCAAATCAGAGCTTAAATGAACAAGTTAAAACCTTCAAAAGTCGGCTGTAAATTTTCTACTCGGGATTACAATTAGTTCCAACAAAAGTTCAAGGGGTCATCATCTCTTCAAGATAACTGCAAGCAAGAAAAATAATAAAGGACTTTGTGTTAAAAACTATTTAAGGGGAGCAACCCCCATGTGGACTAGAGGCCTTCTCCTCCCTTAGGTGGGATGACCACCATTCCACTCCCTTTTTTCTCTACCTCTATTTCCTACATTATTTTCTGGTTTTATTTTTTTAAAGGTATTCTGGACCCTTGTTCCAGAAACTAGGATTTTTATAATAGAGATTTCTGAGAGACCATTGTAAAAGGAAATGTTATCAATGAAATAACTTTTGAAGTTCTTTTCAATAACTGGCTAGATTTCTAGATTAGAGCACATAAATGAAGCTAAGTAGATCTTTGATTTAATCTATGTGATTTTCTTATTTCTTTCTTGTCTCTTTTAAATGAATGCTATATTAGAATAATAGATTTATCTTCATGCCTTAGGCAGCATCTATTTTGATTTCTAATGAAAATAGTTTGATGATTTATGCTTATTTTGATAGATTATGCTTATGGCTGAGATCCTTTGATAGTTTATGTTTAGTTTGATAAGTCATGCTTATGATTTTTCATTCTTTTATGAGGTGAAGGAGGTCTTGGGTAGTTGTCTTTTTCATTTTACTAAAAATTGGTTTTTGCAAAAGACAAATCCTCCAGATCAGAAACATTGATTTGTTTTTTATCTGAATTATTTTGAGACAGAGTAGAATAGTTGCATGGATGGATTAATTATCTTGCTTAGTGGGTTTTAGATGCTTTGATCTATTTTATATATTGAATTCTCTATACTTTTGATTAGTTTGTGTTTCAAACTTTTTTCTAGTATTTATTGGATCTCAATTGTTTTTTTTTTTTTTATTAATCTTTGATTTAAAAAAGTTTTTATTGGATCTCAACTGTTGGCATTGGATATGGAGGTGAGGGCCCACACCCTTACTCTCATAATATCGTGAGAGTTACTCTCACAGGAACATCTTCCTATTTTAATATGAAGGCTATTGTAAGAAAGTGTTATATTGTATGATGGGAAATATTCAAGTAAGAACTAGTTCTCACCTATTAAATGAGAACTTTTTTGTGGGGCCCAACTAGCAACCCATCCAAACCTAACAAGGGAGCCCCCTGATAGTCACTAATCCAAAGGATTGGCACACATCCGGATAGACGAAACCGTTGGATCGATGGTTGAATATTAAACTTGTGGGCCCCGGATGAAGGGGTTAGGGGCATGGGTTTGGGGTCAAATTTGATACTTGGGGTGGTCTCACATGGATCTTTCCTTCCCCCCGGTCCCATCCCCAAATAGAGCCCCACAAAAAAGTTCTCATATAATATGTGAGAACTAGTTCTCACTTGAATATTACCTATTTATGATACCTTTTAAGTTATCAAAACACCTAGTTTTTAGGTCTGTAGGTTATATTCTAAACTAGGAGATAATGTAGTAAAATCTTTAAAAATATATAGTTTCCAAACTCCCACTAAGAGTCATGGTCAAGTATTCTAATGCCCACAAAGATAATTTCCTTTAGTCCTAATTCCTTATCTCCCTTTGTTGCATGAGCAATTCTATGAGGTTTTAGGGAAACATATGATTAGAGATTCAGAATTTCTTTCTTCTTTCCCTCTAAAATCAGGTTGACTAAGACAAAACATATCACCTTGACATGTTGGTATTTTTGCCCCACTAACATGGGCCCAAGTGCGACACCAATATACTTGAAAGTTTGAAACCATAATATGCTAGAAACTCAGTTAAGCAGGAAAAAAAAAAAAAAAAAAAAAAGGCTACTGCAAAATACTAGTGTAGGTTACACATACAACCTAAGAAGCAAGTCAGAGAACCAATCTTCAATATTTCGGTGAAACCAAGGTGCCGAAACCATTGAGCTTTCAATATACTATGCTGGCTAGGTCATGGCTTACGTCAAAATGATCTTAATCATAAATGATCTGTACCAAGTTGACGACCTTAATGTCATGGGCCATAAATAAGAAACAACAATGTTGTAATGGTAATGTTCCCTTGTCCAGGGCCGCCCCTAGGCCTAGGCCACTTAGTTGGCTGCCTAGGGCCCCCAATTTTTGCAAATTTTTGGGGCCCCCTGTTAAGAAATTTAGTTATGGCATATATATTTTGGATAGGCTGGTTTGAGACTTGAGAGGGCCCAAATTTTATTGATAGGTCCATTTTATTGATAGGCCCAAACTTACCTAGAAAATTGCTCACAACTGTAGTAGACTGTTAGACTTCTACAACAAGGATAATGTCTCACTCTCTCTCTCCTGCAATCCTGTTAGACTTCTACAGCTATAGACATGTGACAAACCATGAGAGACTGTTGCAAAAAAAGATGGATGCGTGTGTTTCAATTTTCAAGGAGGGACTGATAACAAGAAGAGTGAGAGCATTAAAATAGGGACTAATAACAAGAAGAGTGAGAGCATTAAAATAGGAGAGCATTAAAATAGGGACTAATAACAAGAAGAGTGAGAGCATTATCATTGTAGTAGACCGTTAAATCTTAACGGCAGAATTTTTTTTTTTGTTCAAGATTTAACGCCACTCTCTCTCTCTCTCTCTCTCTCTCTCTCTCTCTGAAGTTTGAATCCGAACAAAGAACACCTCTCTCTCTCTCTCTCTCTCTCTCTCTGAAGTTTGAATCTGAATAAAGAACACCTTTTGTTGGAAGGCTGCCTTTTGTTGGAAGGCTGTTGTTACAAAACTAAAATTCTGCCTTTTGCTCAAAGGCTGTTGCTACAAAAAGACCTTGCTGCCAACAGTACCGAAGAAGGAGTGATTCAAGATAAGGAGCTGAGTGCCAACAATACCAGGTTATGTTGTTCTTTAACTTTTATTTTAGTTTAATTTAATTTTTATAAATTTTGTGTTATAATTTTTCATTGTAATAACTGCAAGTTATATAATTAGTATGTCTACTCAAAGATAAGATTCTGGATGTGAAAAACGTAAAAAGAAGAGAAAACAAGATGAATTTATTGAATCTCAAAAAGGAGCACTCGATAAATTTGTTATTAGTGATAAACCAACTACAACAAAAGATTCAAATGATGATTCAACGATTGAACTATTAGATAATATAGCAAAATCAACGGAATGCAAAAAGATTTAAAAGAAAATGAAATTGGTAAAGAATGTGAACTTGTTAGTGAAGTAGAAAGTGATAAAGAATGTGAACATGTTAGTGAACTATTAGATTATGTTCCAATAAATATCTATGATCCAGGACAATGGAAAAATATTGACACAAAATTAAGAGACTTATTAGTTGAAAGAGGTCCTATTAGGGAAAATGATTTAGACTTTACTAATGATGAAAATAATAGACATTTTTCTATTACATATTACACTGGAAAATTGTCAAACGGAGAAAAGCATGATAGAAAATGGTTAATATATTCAAAAGATTTAGATAGATTATATTGCTTTTGTTGTAAGTTATTCAATTCAAAACCTAGCACAAGTCAATTAGTTAATGAAGGAACTAAAGATTGGAAAAATCTTAGTTATAAGCTCAAAACTCATGAAACAACTAATGAGCATATCACTAACATGAATTCATGGGTTGATTTAGAAATAAGATTGTCAAAAAATAAAACTATTGATGAAAATATTCAAGAACAAATTAACAAAGAGAGAGTATTGGAAAAAAGTAATTGTAAGAATTTTAGCTGTAGTAAAAACTCTTGCGAAAAATAATTTGGCATTTCGTGGGAAGAATGAGAAAATATATCAAGACAACAATGGAAACTTTTTAAGTTTAATTGAAATGATTGCGGAATTTGATCCAATAATGCAAGAGCATGTTCGACGAATTAAAGATGGTGAAATTCATAATCATTATCTCCAGCATAAGATACAAAATGAATTAATACAAATGTTAGCTTCTGAAATTAAAAGTGTAATCGTTAATAAGATTAGAGAAGCAAAATATTTTTTCAGTAATACTTGATTGTACTCCTGATGCAAGTCATCAAGAACAAATGACTCTTATACTGCGATGTGTAGATATTTCAACAAGTCCAATAAAACTAGAAGAATATTTTTTAGAATTTTTGGAAGTAGATGATACCTCTGGGAATGGCCTTTTTGACAAACTTATAAATGTAATTAAAAAACTTGGACTTGATGTATATGATGTAAGAGGACAAGGGTATGATAATGGATCTAATATGAAATGAAAACACCAAGGTGTACAAAAAAGACTACTACATATAAATCCAAGAGCGTTTTACACACCATGTGGATATCATAATCTTAACCTCGTACTTTGTGATATAGCTAACTCTTGTCCTAAAGCCATATCTTTTTTTGGAGTATTACAACATATATACTCATTATTTTCTTCTTCAACTAAATGATGGAAAATTTTACAAGATAATATATCTATGTTAACTGCTAAATCATTATCTCAAACGCGATGGGAAAGTCGTATCGAAAGTGTTAAAGCAATCAAGTATCAGACTCTGAAAATACGAGATGCTTTAATTCAATTAGCAAAAATTAGTGAAGATCCTAAAACAAGGAGTGAAGCCACATGCTTAGCTACATATGAGATTGAAAACTTCGAATTTTTATTGGGTATGAATATTTGGTATGATATATTATTTGCTGTTAACATAGTAAAAATTTAGAATCCAAAGACATGCATATTGATGTTGCTATTGATCAATTAAAAGAACTTATTTATTTTTTGGAATCATATAGAGAAAATGGATTTTACTCTGCTTTGATTTCATCAAAAGAGATTGCACTTGAAATGGAAATAGAACCAGTATTTCGAGAAAAACGCAAAATTATTAGGAAAAAACAATTTGATGATACAATTGAGAATGCAGTAACACTATCAGCTGAAGAGTCTTTTAGAATTGAGTATTTTTTATTTATAGTTGATCTAGCTATTTCTTCGATCAAGAGTAGATTTGAACAATTCAAAATATATGAAAATATTTTTGGTTTTCTATTTTGTTTTAAAAAATTAAAATCCTTAGATGATGATAGTTTGAAAAGTTATTGTCTTAACCTTGAAACTTTTTTGAAGCATGACTTATTTTCTGGTATTGATGGTTTAGATTTATTTCAAGAATTGACTGTATTAAGAAAAGTTCTACAATCTGAAATTAATACTCCAGCTGAAACCCTAACTTATATAAAACGATTAGATTGTTTTCCAAATGCATGTATAGCTTTTAGAATATTGTTAACAATACCAGTAACAGTTGCTTCAGCGGAGAGAAGTTTTTCGAAACTTAAATTAATAAAATCTTATATATCTCCGATCAACTATGTCACAAGAAAGATGAAATGGATTAGCTATATTATCTATTGAAAAAGATATATTAACAAAACTTGAATATAAAAATTTAATCAATATTTTTGCATCTCAAAAAGCTAGAAAAATATCTTTTAAATGAATATATTTTAATAATTATTGCCTATTAATAGGGCCCACTTTCATATTCTTGCCCAGGGCCTCCGGATTTGTTGGGCCGCCCCTGCCCTTGTCCAAATCAAAATTAATGAACTTGAATGGTTTGGCTCCTGTAATCAAATTTTTTTTTTCTTTTTATCGGTGGGATGCGTTTGTGTCTGGGGTTCTTGTCTAGACTCTAGCCTACGTCGATGTACGTGGATCGGATTTTGTAGCATTTATAAAATGCTATAAAATGTTAAAGTAATGTGTCATTTAAAAAAGCCACGAGAATGTTTCAAATAATATGAAGTGATTAACCACAAGATCACGTGCTATATTTATATCTTTACAAATATATATATATATATATAGGGAAAATTTATGTACGGTCACCTACAGTACTCGATTTCTCCCCCTTGTTACCAAAGTTGAACATATTACCCAGACGTTCTCCGTACAGTTCGTATAGCTTCGCAGGCAGAAACTGCATTTTTATTTGCGATATCACAACAACTGTTGCGATACCGCAAATGCAGAGTTGCGATACTGCAATTTTTTAGTTGCGATATCGCAATTTATGTTGCGATATCACAACTCAAAAAATACCTTTTCATCTGTTTGTCCCTCCCTGTTCGACTATCCCTAATTTTCACCTGCGGTAAACTCTCTCCCTAGTCGATTTTCACCATCCTCCTCCCTCGCCAACCTATTTGCAAATACGCAAGGTCCCAACGTCCGTTCGACGTCGACAAAGCTTCATCGTCGCCATTGTCTCCATCGGCTAGGGATTTTGGCCACCATTGTTTCACAAATCTGGGCATTCCGAGCTTGATATTGTTGCAATTGCGCCTGCTGAACTTGGCAATCGTTTTTCCCACTCTCTTTTAGCGAGATCTGGTATTCTCTTTCCTCTACCACCTTCTCTCTCTATTTATCTCTGTTTGTGGGTTTTCAATTTCGTTCTGTCTTTCTCTCTCTTCTTCTTCTTCTTCTTCTCCTCCATTATCTTGATGAATGGGCAAATTCACAAAGTTTAAGCTTATCTTGTACATTGCTCCTTTTATTTCTTAATAACATTATTCTTGCTTCTCAAAATAAGTTACAAAGGGAATCTTTAATCTTCTCCTGGAACTGGTAAAGATCAAAAGTATACTATGGAAATATCGAAATACAACAATCAAAAATAGGAATTTGATCCTCATTGCATGCAAGTGTTTTCAAGTTTAAACTATGTTTCATTATAAGAAATACCTGCAGTAAGTTCAAAACCCAATATCCTATCGAACAAGTTGTTGTATAATTCTGCATTGACACATAAACAAAGTTTCAATCTAACATATGGTGATCCATAACATGAAAAAATTAACATGAAGGCATATTAAAGAGGACAAGATCTTACTTTGGAAATTTGCAGTGCAAGGAATGCAACCCAAACAAAAACAAGAAGGCCTAGTTCCTTCCAGCAGACATTCTGGAGAATTGGGACCTGAGATGGTTACAGAACATGGTCATAACACGAAAGAATGGAAGAAAATTTATAATGTGCACACTTACTACCTGATCAGGTGCTTTCGTCTCGTTTTGATCACCATTGCTGGGACTGCTAGGGAGAGGCTTATACTCCACCTCTTCGCTGCCTGTACCTGGTAAAATGACAAATATGAATCATCAGTTTCTTGATTAATTAAAAGGCAGTACAGAACTTGTGGTTCTAGAATCAACTCAGAGGGAACCAGATTTGGACTGAGGAAAAGATTTTTTTCCCCTTTTCTTTTGAAAAGTTGAAGAATATTGTTGGCCTAAGAAACTGATTGAAGGATTCAGAATAGGCTTTCGAAACTTGAAAAAGAAAGAAAGAACATAATAATAATAGTAATAATAAAGAACAAGAACAAACAACAACAAATTGTTGTAATCACATCTACGATTGAATAAAATTTTGAGTTCAAAATTCTGTTTATGATATGGTAGAGAAGTACAGAGAAATTACCACTCAACTGTGACCTCCTTTCTGCCTCCTGAAATAGAAAAGAACATAGGTCAGAACATGAGGACAAAGTTAAGTAGCAGTATGAAGGTAAACCACGTACCTTCTTTAGTATGGTCTCTTTCTTCCACGTTTCAACACCCTTGAGAAAAGCCTTAGTTGACGTCCCTGCAAAATATCAGAATCCATCAAGGATACTCTCAAAAGGTGCAGGAGGTTCCGGTGCAGTTCAAATGAGAATTATCCAAGAAGAGGATGATCAATAGGACAGTGACCATCCAGTCAGCAAAAATCACGTTAAAAGCAACTCCAATACTGACTCCCAGCATGAGCATGGGTTGGAAAAGCATTGCCAAGTCATAATCAATTATGGGCATATCCAGAGTTGGATGCCTCAGCTTGAGATTGTAGTAGACAGTCGATCCTGCCACACACATTATCATACCTGCCAAAATCAAGCATAGAAGCTCAGCACTTGTCTTCAAGCAGGTAATGCAACATGTCAAAGAACAGAAAATGTAAAGAAGGATTCTTTCAATAATTCACATTGAAGGAGCTATGGCTATCTAAAAGTCGTACATTTTTTTTTATCAGCTAAAAACTCTTACATTTTGAGATAGCCGTCGAAGATTTTGCATCAAACCCAATTATCAGAGTAAGCATAGGAACAAAAATCCCACCACCACCGACACCTCCAACACTCCCAAATGCTGCTCCTAAGAATCCGACAATAGTACCAACTATAATTTTCCAGCCAAATTTCATAGCCTGTGAACACAAATATATTTACATGTATCTTGAGCCTTCAAAATTGAATTATCTACAAATCACATAACAAGAGGGAAAGAAACAATAACAAAACACACTTCAATCTCAGTATAATCTTCTCCATTTTTTATGACTTATCATTCTTTTATATATATAATCTATAATCTTAGCTATTGATTACTTCTAGCATTAAGTTGGTACAAAAGTCCAACAAACAGAATATCAAATGTCACTCATGGTACATTCCTAGAAAACACATGTGAGTATCTAAGCTATATCTTTCTTGGCATGTCTTTCAGTCTTTCTCATGCTTAAAGGCTTATATCACTTTGCTGCTGATATCATAGCTTCTCTTTAAAAAAATTTTAAAAAAATTAAATAAAAAAAAAATAAAAACCACAACAGAACATTAATGGTTATCAAAATTCAAAATACCACTACGCTCGAATTTCCCATCAGGCATTCAAGATAAGTGAATTGAAGAACATAATAACAAAGATTACGATTTCAAAAACTTATAGGCCAGACATGTTCGTAAGTCGATAATTTGGGTTGCCACAAGAAATTGACGACTTTCAGAAGGAAATCTGATTCACTATCATCCCCATCATTTTTTGGGGTCTCGGGCATCATCAGACTCCGTTCTGTTGAAGCTAACACAGAGGCTAGAACAAATCCAAAATCCAACATTGCTACTGATCTCAAACTCAAACTCAAACTCAAATTCTGCCATTTCCTTCCAATTTCAGCCATTTCTCACAAACAATCGGTCCTCTCCTTCCTCAAATTCGGTTACTCTTCTCAGAATGAAAAGAGGGAAGATACCCAGATAACTTAAAAAGTCTGCGAGCCTTACCCAAATAAAGAAAGCGTCTTTCCTGACAAGTTTTGGGCAAATTCAAACTAAATAAAGCATCTGAAGACTCTTCACTGTACTGAAAGTCCCACCTAACAAAGAAAAATGCCCCTTGCATCTAACATATACGTCATGTACCATGCGAGACTTTGATCAAACCATTAACTTCTTTGGTAAGTTTTCTGAACTTCCATGAAATATATAATTTATTTTGATACTACATCATAGTTATATATTCTTGACAATGAAAGCCAGGAATTTTAAAGAAGAGCAGTGAAGATTTCCAAGATTACATTAGGAGCTAAATTGTTTCTACGACGCAAGAGAGTATATCATCTTCAAGTTGAACATCTTAAAATGGTAGGCCTGTTGAGTGACAACTTCTCACCAATACAACATAAGTGTAAATAGTACTACATGTTTATTCACCAAGATCATCGTTGAAAGTAATTATGTTTCATACTCGTGAATAAACAAAGATGATCAAAAGCCTTGAAGAAACAAATCAATCTGACAAGTATAAGTATAGAATAAAATGCAGGAGTACAAGAAAACAATGTTAAATATACGACGTCGCTGACTGCCAGCGTGTAGTGCGATGGCAAGCTCCAGGTCAACATTTGGATAAAATCACGCAGCCTTTAAAACTTCCATGTTCTATAAAAGAATTCCAATCATGCTAATGAAACTAGACAATGGTATGGGGTACTATTGTTATTTAATTAAATTACGCAGGTCTCACTTGGATCACACTGATGAAAACTAGACGATCATGGAAGACGGAGTTAGTATTTTAATAAATTAGGCATGTAAGTAGTAAGATAGGTCATCTAAATAAATTTTAAGAAGTAGATCAAAAGGATGGGTTTCTTTTTCTTTTCTTTTCATTTTTTTTCCTCAATAAGTTTTGTCATGGTGGAATCTAATTTTCAATCTTGGATAGGTAGGTTGTTTCATAATTAATGTGTTTCTCTTAAAGTTGTATAAAGAAATGTAAATTTCATAAATTTTACAAATGGATTTAAAGAAGAATTAGTAAATTGACTGAAGCCAAAATCTACAACAATTTAAAAGCATCTGAGGTCTTTCCAGACAAGTTCAACAACCCATATGCACAAAGAGAGAACAGGGGCAGCCACATTCCTTAACAGAAAAAGATGCACCAAGCAAGGTACAAGTATTACACCAGTGGCACCTTAGTTTCACACTTAGTTATGAACTATACCTCATAATTTTGGTACAAGATTTATTACAGAGAACTCTCTTAGTTATGAACTAGACCTCATAATTTTTCAACATGGGAAATGCAGAATGCCTGTTTTACTTCAGCTGTTGCTCTCTGTTTATTCTCATCTATAGAAATTGCTGAAATTGTTAAGGGATTGAAAAACACAGGTTTTTAAAAAGTTTTAACTGTTTCATTCATTCACAGCATTATATAATAATTTAGCACATATAATTTTCTAAAAAGAAATTTTCTCAACATTAGCTTACATGTGGGATCAAGCAGTAAGGCAATTTCAAAAATTCTATTATCCTTTGTCTTTATAGCCATATTTCTAGTGAACATTATTTAATTTCTACTAGTTTCTATTCATAACTCACCAATCCAGTTGAGTAGATGCTAGAATTTGCCTGTCCAGAACTTGAACCATAAACGCGAGAGAGGCCAGAGCTGGCAGAACCACCAGATGAATCAGGAAGACCAGCAGTAACAGCATTTAAACTCTGGGTTGACTGATTTTTCCATGGAAACCTAACAAAATCCTAATATACAAGTAAAAGGACAAATAAATAAAACAAATGAAGAGAATCAACAGTAGCTGACAATTTTGTGAGTTCCATAGGACAAGAAGGATACAAAGATTGTCTTGCATCATCAAATAAGGACTTATATCTTCTTTCTTTTCCTTCGTCTTTGCCTTGCAACTCTTGGGGGCCTTCATGAATATCTTTGTTCCTTATGAGATCATCCATGAGAGCATCAATATTTTCACCAATTCTTCCAAATGCATCATTAATGAGTTCCTCCATTCTAGGATACATATCATTGGGTTGTTCATTAGGATTTGATCTTTTCAAATCCTTTTCAACAATTGGAAACAAAGATGAGATGAAGAAGAGGAAATAAAAGCTACAGAGATATTTAACAAATGTGAAATTGTGAAAGACAAAGATGAAAATAAAGGAGAAGTTGTTATATCAACTACATACATTCCAGAACCGAAAAATGCCTCTAATATAGGCTTACATGTAATTAATTAAGCTAGAAAAACTCAACCATAATCAGAAAATTAAAGACCCAATTGCAGAGGAGTTTCCCTTTTGTTTTCTTCCAATTTTCGGTATTCAATTGAATCAACGAATTTTGATGCCTATTATCTAGTATTCCTAGTCGAATCAAAATGAAGTGAAATACCTTTGATCCCTGTTTTAAGATCCAAAAATGTTTTAATATTAAAGACTTGTTTTACATTAAAGCATTTCATTTCCTTTTTTATTCATATGCATCAGTATCCAATTGTTAATCATGTCATATTTTGTATTTTTAACTTTTATTCTTGTTGTGACTGGATGATTGAAAGATGGATCCCGGTCCTTTGGATAAACAAATCCTTACTGATCAAGATAATCATATATCTAAAGTGATATGGGAAGGGCAGGTACAGTCAATACTGTCATTTCTAAACTTTAACATAATTCTATTATTTTTAGATGGTTCCTCGCGAGTCTTTTGTTATGATGTTACGTGTTTGTTAATTGCAGGAGATTGGCCCACTAAAGTGCATCCCAGCTGACCCTTTAAATGAATTTTGGGAACTAAATGAAAGTCAAGAAGAAGTTGTCCATATGGTCGGCCTACACAATGTAGCCTCCATTGCTAAAATGAAAATTCACCATGGCATTATATGGGCGCTGGTGGAGCGATGGAGACCGGACACTAATACCTTTCATTTTAATTTCGGCAAGGCAACAATAACATTGGAGGATGTTGCCTATATTTATGGCCTTCCCATCGATGGAAGGCTAGTTACGGGTCGTACAATTTCGAGGGTAGAAGAGATGAGAGCATTATGTTATGAATTATTAGGGACAGTTCCCAACCAAACTTTGGACTGCATGGGGGCACAAATAAAGTACACCTGGTTTCGTCTCCATTTTGACAGATGTCCAGAGGGGGCATCTGAAGAGATTGTACAACGTTATACTCATGCATATCTATTCTGCTTAGTGGCCCAACAAATTTGTAGCAATACTTCCGGGTCGAGGGGGAATGGATACCTCCTTGAGTTGTTTAGGACATTTGAAAGATATGCATGGGGGCCAGCCTGTCTGGCAAATTTGTATAGGACTCTAGGCAAAGCAACAAGATTGAAAGATGGGATCAGAACACTTGCGGGCCCACTTCAATTATTACAGGTAATAATTGAACTTTCTAATTAGATGATCGTCCTATTTTTATTATGTTTATCTTTTATTGATACACAATGGTCTTACATGTGGTGCAGATTTGGGCCCTTTCTCGGATGAAGATAGGGCGACCGATTGAGAGGGATTGGGATCGGATCGAGTTCGCTTTCCCTTTATGTCTAATGTGGCATGAAAGGTTGAAAGGTTTTAATTTGCTTTCGAATACATCTTCTGTCCGCGAACAACTTGATAAGCAAGAGGACAGAGATAATGTGAGTTACTATGATCTATATAAAGTAAATTAAACACTTATACATACAGGTGATATTCATTGACTTCCCTCATACATTCTAATTCTGTTATTTTGTTGAACATTCTAGTTTATTTGGCAGCCCTACATTCAATATGGTGATCGTCTAGTTGAACATGTTGAAGATGAAGAAATGGCCCTCTTTGGGTCACAGACCGTGCTCATCTATTTTGGGGTCTTCGAGAATCACAATGTATGTAGAGTCATGAAACAATTTGGACTGAGGTAAACTGTTCCTCCTACATGGAAACCACCACTGCTTCAAGACGAGCGCGGGTCAACATCAGCAAGAGATTATCAAATTAGGAGGAAAGAAATTAACCGTATGTGGGAGGATAGATGGCAAAATATAATTGATGGTGAGCCTGATGACACTGCTCATCACTCTGATGAGTACCTGGCTTGGTATAGAGGAATTACACGCTTGCGAATTGGACGAGGCACAGCCAACATGGATGCTCCAAGAAATGTGGTGGAGGATCAGTCAGTTGTGAAGGTAAAATGGATCCTCCTAGAATACTCACACCTTGTAATTTTATACAGAATTGTACGTGTCAAATAACCCATGTGGCTTGATGTTTATGCCAGGTTAGAGCCTTTGTAGAACGTGTTATTACACCTCTTGGGACAATTGATGAAAACAAGGATCCTAGCCAAAGTTCTTAGATCGGTTCATAGTAAGCTTTGCAAATTCCACGCATCATGTGCCACTAGTTTTGATAAACTGGATATTGAAGAATGTCTAAAGGATGAGACAAATGAGGCACAACAGGTAAACTTTTAAAATAAATAATTTGTACCGCCGGATTCAATGTTTGAAGAATTTCATTTCATGACATTTTCCCTTAATTTGTGTGTTACAGGGCCAAGGTACTTGTGGACCGATTGTGGCACCGACGGTCGCACCGACATCATCCGCCGGATTGCCACAAGACACAGAAACATCCAGTTATGTTGAACCTTTGCTAGAATTCAATCCAACCCAACTACAAGTTCAAACTCCTACTTCCGTTGAGAATGTGTTACTCGAAAGTGCAAGCCAAGTGCATTTTCAGACTCCTACTTCTATTGAGGCTTTGTTTAGATCTAGTCCAAGCCAAGTGCATGTTCAAACTCCTACTTCCGTTGAGGATGTGTTCCAATCTAGTCCGAGCCATTCCAATCTAACACAAACTGGGGCTCATGTATCAACTCCAACAATAATGCCCGAACAGCATGTGGTTTCTTCTATTAAAAAAAGGGATATTAATTCTATTGTGGCACGTGTGAAGGGTTTGGGAAGGAAGAACAGAGCTATCCCTATAAAGTTTGATCCATATCAACTCACTCGAAAAAGGAGTAGGCTCGAGCCAAACCCAGACTATGCCCTTACGGATAGAGACAGGGCTATAATGAATCTCTTTTGGGATCATTATACAGCGAAGTAAGATATTAGAATTCATTTTTTCTTTTATTGATGGAATCTTATAGTGATCACCGCTTACTTGTTATCTTATTTATAAATGTAGGAGGTCATGGATGGATACATGGTGTCAACCGGTGAAGCCAAAAGATTTGAGGGGAATTTTATCTCCAAAATTGGATGGATACACATGTAAGTAACCGCATATGTTCCTATGTATTCTTTAAAATGCAGTGGAACCATCACTTTAGTCTTCTAAAGTAACCTGGCACTATTTTCAGATGATGGATGAATGGTTCAAGAATGTACGTGAAAAGGCGACGGACTCCCATTTTTTTCCATCAAATTTGGCGGTGTGTATTTGTTGAAACACATGTGTTTGAATTGGCAATCCCAACCAATGACTATATTATGCCCTTTATTTTGTAGGATTTGTATATTCACAGGGCCGAGCACCTTTACTATACTGCATTTGGAGTGGAGCCATTCCTGAGTCGTCGGTTCTCACAAATTCGTACTATGATTTTTCCCATCGTGCGTAACGGTCATTTCTTCCTCATAGTTGGGTTTGTCGATCGTGGAAGATTTGAGTACTATAATTCTATCATGGGGAGAGATGGCGACCGGCAGTTTGCAGAGGAGTTTGTAAGTTTGTTCTATCCTTTTTAGCTTATATATGACAGTGTCACACATTAAACAATTTGGTTGGATGTTTTACTTGAAACTGAGTTGGATTTATTAACCATATATTTCATATGGTGAAGTTAGTGAAATTAATTTCAGTTTTGAATATTGTTGAAATTGAACATGGTTAAAGCCACATTCGAGTTATGTAATTCGCATCAAGCATCAATAAGGTTCATTGTGAATAACAGAAAGTCTGATAGTGTACTATAAATATTATTAGAGAGAAACAATGAAATTTCTGCAGCTACTTCTGTAGTCCAATTTTTACGTCAGGCCTTGTTCTCTTATACCATAACTCCTTTCTTTTCCTTCTGATGGGCCATCATAATTGTTAAGGTTAGATGAAATAATAATACCATTAAATCACCAGGATTAGCTAGTCTTTGGAACTGATTCCTTTTTTAGAGCACTTTGGTGCAAGGGTATTATGTAGAAGTGAAGCTCTTTTTCTCTTGCCATATCACAATATTTCTTTGTTCGTGGTATTAATAAAATATGCCCGAACTTTTGATTGCACAAGAGAAAAATCGAGTTAGACCACCCCCTCCAGAATTCAATTTCCACAGCAGCTGTATACAGAAAAGTCTATTGAGTTTCCAATCATTTTATTGCTTAAAGTGTAAAGAGATTCTCTTGATTTTTAAACTACTTCTAGGAAACAGGTGACTAGCTTTTAGCCCTTTTTTTTTATAATTTGCAGGGTAAAGGAGGAAATGCATTAAGGGTGCATTAAATGGTTTCAACAGTAACAACAAATTGCATGAGAAGAAATAATTAAATCAGTTTGCTTCATTTTTTCTGTTGTACCCTTTTATAATTCCTAAAACAACTGGCTTAAATCCTCGAAGACCCAAACAAGAAGTTATAGTAACCCCATTGTCATCATATAATAGACCTCTGATACCATTGTGCTATCTATTTATATTAGTTGTTATAATTCTATGCATCTTTATAGAAAATTCTTACTTGAATATAAAAAAAAATGAAAAAATAAGTATCATATCCTTACATGTGTACTTTGATATATAGATAGTAAGCCAAACATGTGAGCACATTTGACTGGATTCAGTTGCAGGCTTCTTTTCTTTATATCCCTTTTAACATTCATCTTATTTCATGGTGCCATGCTTATTTGCTATTATTCTCTGTCCTTCTAAACTATTAGACCATTTTTCTAAAGAGTTGTTTCATGGGCCTGGGATGGGATGACCCCTCAAGTTGGCCACTCGAAGATGCTGAGAATTGCCCTCAACAGGAGAATATGTAGGTGCTATGCCACATATAATCTTAATATTATATATTCTGTTTCACCCACTCCTATATTGATGAATGCCATCTTATCTTTTGTGCAGCAATGACTGTGGCATATTTGTAATGGCCTTTGCTGAGCATGCTGCACTCCGACGAAAGGTTGCGTTAACTCAAGCTGATATTTGGTACTATCGTCAAAGAATAGTAATTGATATATATGCAAGACAGTGGGAGATGACAGATGTGGTAGAGGATGAAAATGCTTTAGAAACAAATGCAGTAACCGAAGAGAGGGGATGAGTCAATGTATAACCAAGATTTTGAGATGTACTACTGTGTTTTGTGTCTTACCTTTGCGTAGTAATTGTTTTTATTTTGGATGTATCCATTCAATTGTTCCGCATGTGGTCCAATGTGTCTTACATTTGATGTAAACAACTGACATGCAGTAAATACGTTATGATGGATTTTTAAACTTTTATGGTCAATGAGAGAATTTCAGATGATGTCAAATGTGTTGATTGTTTTTATATATGAATGAGGCTTTAGCATGGATTTGTTTATAGGTAGATATAAGTTTTGGTATGTCCAAGGATGTGGCCAAACATTCCATGTAATGTTGGTGTCAATTTCAAATGAATGAGCAGGTGATATTAGTGTGTTACCGATGTATCATGTGAATCTGAATGTGAAGGTAGGTGCTTTATAGTGCCATATAATGTGAAGCTGCAGGTGATTTAAGATAATGTACTACACTATGATATGTACATGACTTAAGATGAATGTGTTCAAAGTGAATGTGCAGTTGAAGAGAAGAAGGTGTACAATGTGAACGTGCAGTGTGGTTCAAGATAGTGTACTGCACTGAATGAATGTACATATGACCTAAGATGTAAATCATGAGTGCTTCATGTGCAGGTGTAGAGAAGAAGGTTTTTCAAATATCTATGCAGGTGAAGCACATCCAGTTGTACAACACTGAAGCCAAGTGCATCTGACTATTGATGTTCGTTTTTGAACACTTCATGTGTAGGTGAAGAGCAGAAGGTGTGCAAATGTGAATGTGTAGGTCATCTAAGTGCATGTACAACACTTCATGTGTAGATGTGGCCTGAGGTGTGAATTGTGAATGTGAGTGTGCATTTGAATGACAAAAGGTGTTAGATGTGAAACTGCAAGTGATATAAGACTAAATACAACACTTCATGTATGGTGAAGAGAAGATGGTGTAGTTTCTGAGTGTGCTCTCTTGTAAGATATACATTATTTATGTTGTAAGATTAAAATAACAATTGTGCATGGAAAATTCCATGTGCTGGGCTTTCACCTTATGACAGCATCAGGAGAGGAAGGTTTTGTCAAGGCATAGAAAGCATCTCATAACAAAAAAAAAAAAAAAAAAAAGAGTAAGATACACATTATGAATGTTGTGAGATTAAAATTACCATTAGCTCCATGTGTTGGGCTTTCACCCATATGACCTTGTCAGGAGAGGAAGGTTTCTAGAATGGCACAGAAAGCATCCAAAAAAAAGAAAAAAAACACAAATGCTGAAGTAAGATATACATTATGAATATTGTTTGATTAAATAAAAATTGATGAATGGACAATCAAAAACAAATAAAAAAATGAAAAAATAAAAACACAAATGCTGAAGTAAGAAACACATATGAATGTTGTTTGATTAAATAAAAACTGATGAATGGACAATCCCATGTGAGGATCATATCACCTTGTCAGTTGATATATGTTGTGATCAAATGGAAAATAATGCATCTAATAACACACACACACACACAAAAAAAAAGAAAAGAAAAAAAAGACCACCAAGTAAGAAAAAAATCTGAACTAAATATACATTATCATGAATACTTCTGGCAGGTAAATAAATATTGCGAATGGACATTGTGAAGGTTGTGACCAGGAGAGGAAGGTGTATAAAATGGTATAGAATGCATCTCATAAAAAAAAAATGAAAGTCTGTTACAATACACATTTTGATACTACTTAGCTTAAGTACACATTGTGAATGGACAAATTCCATGTTCCAATTCTTACCAGCAAGAGCACATTGAAAATCTACAGACACAGACTAAATGCCCAGCCACAAAAAGTGCATGCATATCCATTATAAGACTACACATAGTCTAAGAGACTCGTCAAGCAACTGCTTCAATGTATACAAAATGTATCATCTTTTTCTACGAAGTAGTCACATATAGACACGACTAGACAAACAATCATACAAAAGGTTTTGAGCTTATTGGTGCACATAGCTACTGTCGAGCAGGTGGGTAACGACATCTCTTTCGATTATGCCCAATCTGGCGACAATTAGAACAAGCTTGTCCTAATTGTCCTAATTGTCTGTCCTCTGTACGAGTTCTGTTCTTTTTAGGTCGGCCAGCTTGTCGTCGTGCATGTGGAGGTAAGACACAAAGATTGCTCTGAATTTCCCATTGGTGGATGTCTCTGATCGCATGGACGATATCGTTATATGTTGATCGATAAACATCGCTCGAGAACCAATGCTCACAGTAATCATATGGATCAACTCCTCTCATTTGAATTGCTGCCACTGCATGCGAACATGGAATACCTAGAACATCCCACTTCCGACAAGAACAGGATCGCAAATCAAGATGCACAACATCAATGTACTCAGAAGAGTGAATCTGGTATTCGAATTGACTTGCGGGTCGGACTCCCATTCGACGGGATTCATCGAATTCTTTACTCAATATTTTCTCGGCATATGGAGTTAGTCTTGTATGCAAGCCAAGTGAACTGCAATGGCGCACCTCATAAAATTCCATTAATTTACACCGTACGGCCTCAACTTGTTTTGTGATTGGATACTCCCTAGCCTCTTTCAATAAACTATTTGTGCATTCCGCAACATTGGTTGTGATCATGTCATACCGTCTCCTTCTACAAACGCATTTGCCCAGTGCTGTGGCCCAATGTCTTCAATCCACTTGAATGCTCTTTCATCCATTTCCTTTATTTCAGCCATATATCTCTCATAATCAACCCGCCTATATGCTCTTGCAGCTTCCAAAATTTCACCATCAGAGCCTCGTCCTTGTACTTCCCTTTAAAGTTTGCTGATATATGACGCATGCAGTAGTTATAACTAGCGTGAGGAAAACGTTCTTGAACGGCTCGTATGAGGCCCTTTTTGTCTATCAGATACAATGGTCAAATTAGGAAAGGCCCTAAGTTTCACATCCAACTCTGCAAGGAACCATTCCCATGTTTCTCTATCCTCTATCTCAGCTATGGCAAAAAGCAATGGGAAATAACTTACGGTCTCCATCATATGTCACGGCAACAAACAAAACTCCAGGATATATTCCAACGAAGGTGGGCACCATCAACAGCTACTAATGGGCGTAATGAACTCTTGAAAGAGCGGATGCTTGAGCCAAAAGCCCAAAATAACCTCTGGAATGAATTTATCATCTTCCCTGATCAGATGAGACACGCTGCCTGGATTTGTCCTTTCTAGTTCAATGCAATAACTAGGCAGGATTCTATATGAATCTTCATAAGAACCACGTATATCAAGCAATGCTGTCTCTTTGTTAGTCAAGCTTTCCTGTAGTGATATGGACGCCAAACTCTAATTGAAAGTCTATCACAATTTTTTTGGAATGTAACTTGATGGAGACGCAGCGTTCTTTTATCTAGTCAGCAAAATCAAGGCCGATGTGGCCTAAGAATGTGCGAGTCCCATCATTGCTTCGAACAAGTATGTTTTTCAGAATATGTTCGCACAATAAACTGCGGGCCGAACTGCAGGATAGATCCATGGATGCACCAAGGACATTGATGATCACTACACCTTGCACTTAATTCTGTCGTAGACCTTTTCACCCAATGAAGCTCAAATTACTGTACATTGCAAATTTTCTCAATGCAGTCTAAATGATTCACGAGTCTGAAACCGTCTCACTCCACATTTCACGAAAAGATGCCCTCATGCGTGATCCACACCATATGGTCATCATCAGGAACTAAAGTATCAATAACATTCTTCTACTCTCACAAACATTTGATGCATGACCGAATCCTTCTGTGGATGCGATGTTCTGAAAACCATGGTCCTATGCAGTTTGCATTTCATTTCTGTAGGGTCAACATTAATATCAAAATCATCTTCATCATTTTCAGCCCCCCTCTTCCCCCTAATTGCACCCTCCATCGAAACAAGGAATTTTGGGTACTACATCCGTTTCCATCCAATCCATGACCACTTCATCCCTTATATTAGAGAATTTTCCATTTTCATCTTTTGAAAGATTAATGGGAGCTATTAAATCTTCAAGCATGGCCTCCACAAATGGGTTATCATGAGTACAACAGGCGGTTAGGTTAAACTGTGCTTCGAACATGAGAAAATGAGACGTCGCACCTGCATGGCAAACAGTCACTCATATATAAATTACATAGTATTATCAAATTAAATGTGTAGTGAACCAAACCTATAAGCATCCTCTCTTGTTGAAGGGCCACCTGTATCCTTTTCAGCGTTGGGAGAGTTTGTGGTATTTGTATATGTCATCGAATTATCCCTGCGTGAATCCACATGTCATAAAACAATCAATACATAACTAAAAACAAGTTATTAAACAATTAGCAGTTACTGCATTTGTTATGATGGGTTTTGTGGTGGCACCTGATTCAAATTGAATTACGCGGTTTATTCCCTCGCTGGTTGATTAGCCGAGCGTATGTAGACCGTAGATATTAATGGTTGTTGACTTGCACCTGCTTCACTGTTTTGTATGCAAATACATAATATAGCTTTGACTTCCATTTTGGAATAAGTCTGAACATCCGATGGAGAGTCATCATCACCTCTTATGGTTATGAACGTGAAGCTTCGGCCATTATGATACTGATATGCATATTTATATGCTCATACATGAAGCTCCAACCAATTTCTTCGTTTATCTTTCCGAGTAGTTGATAGGAAGGTTATATTGACATTGACGCCCATATTACCTTCTCGTCTCAACAGAAGGCTCGGACACGCGATCAAGGTAAATGGAAGTGGATGCTTACACGTCTAAAACTAATGCCATTAAAGATGGACATATTATATCATATCTCCAATATTATCCATGCCTACGAAGAGCGAGAACACGAGTATGCTTGTCGAATAATAAGGATTTACTATTTGAATAAATTTTGAGACTCACAAACATTCATATAATCCATGAAGATTTAACGTGTGAAAAATAAATATCGGAATAAGTATTTCTTTAGTAAATAAGATGAATGTTAGGAATTACTAAGATTTGAAGGTTGTTAAATATAAAATAAAAAACTACTCTATGCATAT